>JASGCC010004163.1:0-20951 GCA_030067915.1 Hydractinia echinata | reverse complement strand
TCTCATCGACGCGAAATCGGCTTCAGCTTGGTATGCTCGATAGCTCGATCTGTAGGCTTGTGCTCCTGCGGAGCCGCGAGATGATTAATCTGAGGGTTAACTCCATTGGTGAGTACTCTTGCGATTTGAAGGAGTTTCGTGAAATTCTGAATATCCCAATATGTAAGACCCATGTCACTCAATGTAGACACCATGTGCAACGCTGAAATCAACTTGGAACGCGCGTACTTGAGCACATACATTCTGAAATTGCCCTCATTTCTTTAACTTTATCGCTTGGTTTGACTATCATATTCTCCAAGCTCGTCATATATAATCGCTATGCATCAAAAGAACTACCTTGGTTGCTAATGATGTTTGACCTAGCATTAGCTTGGCTCTCCAGGATGAGATATGCGTATAAACGTACACTTTGAGATAGTCCTCTATACCATACGCGTTAAACTTGGGATGTTCTATATCCATCGACTCCAAGAGTCCTCATCGAGATAGCTAGGACCTGAGTCGGGTAGTCTTCACGAATACGAATAGCTTGCCAGCTACTGAAGAGGTTTTCATTCCTCCATTCCTGGGGATACCACTTAACACCAAATTCACGTGCAAGATGCTGGAATTTTGCTCATTGAAAGGATTGTTGAGACGTTGAAATCTATCCGATCCCGGTAAAGACACTTCGAAGCTCCGCCAGGATTTTGCGTATTTGAAAATAGACGTGGAAGAGATAAACTGCACGAACCAAAGGTTGCGCAGCAGTGAGATGCTGCATGGAAATACCGCAAGCGGAAGTTGCGCAGTAAGTGGCAAAGTTGAGTTGTGTAGACCAGATACTGAAAGGGTGACTCTGCCACACTCCAACGGCTGTACCCTGGAGTTCGTAGTCGACAAAGATGTTCGGGAACTTTGCTGTAAATGAGGACCCTTGAGCATCAATGACGATGCTCTGAACCGAGAGCTTGCTCACCCTTGAGCTTTCCAAATAACGCCCGTGATTAGGTGTATACTTTGCCTTTGGATTATAGCTGTAGATATTCATGTTTCTTTAAAGAAACATGAGACAACTGTATGTTACGGGTATAGAGAAGCCTACGATATTCAAGCATCATCTAGAGGAGGGCACGAGGATCGCTCTGAAATCCATTAGTATCAGGGGGACTTGGCTCAATGTGTTTGACGTCATGAGCCTGAGGATATTTAAACAGGAAGCGGCGCAATATTGAAGGTGCATATCAAGATCGAAAAAGGATTATATCGGGTTGAGGATCTCGCGGCTATAATCAATAATCAAGCCGGGGATAAACTCAAAGTGTCTATCCTTAGAAACGGCATGTCAAGGATTAGTGTTAGCACGGGCTATAAGGCAATAATGGATCGAAAGCTGGGAGATATATTTGGTTTGGATAATGATATTGCCCTAGTATTACCCGCGGGGGACTATGACGGATCATACAGAACAGACGTGTACCAGCGACTACGACTCAAGTGTACGCAGATTGATCAGGAGCACAGCTTGTTTAATGGTGAGAAATCGGATATATTGGCCTTGCTCCCGACCAAAGAGCTAAATGATTGGGGGGACATGTTGACGTGGAGTTTTGATAGCCCCGTGTACCTCCCTTTGAAGGGTTCCACAGATCGCTTGGAGTTCATGCTAGCTGACGAGTACCACGATAGGAACATTTTGTTTACAGGCTTAACAATGCACTTGCTCATAGAATAAATGACAGAGATTACAAAGCTTTATCCGAGCTTATCACCGAGTGCACCGATGAGCTTGATGAAAGCCAGGTGTACAGACTGCGCAAAATCGAGGAGGTAGAGCAGTACTCCGCAATGAATCAAAAGAGCGGGATAGGCTCGCTAAAAAGTTCAAAATGCATGGTACGTGGGTGAGATTCACTGACCATGGATTACTAGCTATAAGTGTCATCACTCGGGTGTTGGTATTGGTAGTATGTTATCCGGAATTGGTGTACCGCTCGCCGTAGCCATGGGTGGTATCACGATCGCCGTAGGACTAGGGCAAGCAGGTCTGCGGAATGCGGGAAGAGGCTAGATGTCAAGTCAAAGAAACACGAGAGCATCAGGCTATTGGCAGAGACCAAATTGAATAGTGTTGTCGATCTATCAGCAAGGCTGTGGAGAATGGGGTGATCAGCGACTATGAGTTCAGCTTGATTATGCAGGAGAAGCAAAAATACATGCTGCTGAAGGAACAAGTCCGTCAAAGAACGAAACAAGCCGTGAATGCCATTAATGATCGGGAGCGACAGCGTGAGGAGGCGAAGGAGGAGCTTATGAAAAAAATTCAATCTGTACAGCATGTAAGCGGTATTTAGATGAGCCACCCGCATATTCGTAGTCTAATATGTTGTTCAACATACTAGAAAGCGATTACTTCCCGCTATCTAGATCGAAGGGAAGTACTTCCCCACTATCTCGATCGAAGGTCATGAAGCCATCATACACTACACGTTTCTTCCTCTCGGATAGCTGTCGCGCATACTGCTCTAGGTTCTTCTCCCAGGCTATGGTAACGCATGGTTCGCAATAGGGACCGTCCGTTTGCATTGAGGTGTCCTTATACTTCACCTTTCGGATCACTTCGATAAGGGCGGCCTTGTTCATGGCTGAAATATTACGGATATTTAACGCTTTGGCTTCCCTTCTTAATTCGGTAACAAACATATTTTTTATATATGTTCCCCGGCATCTATTACGCTCTTTCGAGGCCTTCTGCATATCTATACATTTGATGCAGTGATTCGTTAGTTGGCCTTTGCCTTGACCTCTGGTTTGGATATTGAAATTGTCCAGCGGTTGGGCTCGCTTACATTTTGAGCATTTTTTAACCTCATCCATCTTGTTACACATTTCCAGTGCATTGGAAGACATTTTATTGTGAGTCCGGTCTCAAGCACAGGTCCTTGAGTAAGGAACTCACCCCCTACTCAACTGCGCATGCTCGAAGTTTTGTTAATGTCAGTAATATTACTATCGGCGTGTGCGCATGCGTTAGATTTATCGGTTTCGGGGTGGTTTCGGGATTGGGGATTTCGGGATTTCTGGAATTGGGGATTCCGGGACTTGTTGTTGTTGTTGCCGTTGTCGTTGTTTGTCCCAGAACATACATTTTACTATCTCTATCGTAGCCAAATTCTTAAAATTGGTAAGTTCAAGATTTGTATGTGGCTAAAAAACGTAACAATATATTTACCTTAACATGTAAAAACATATAAAAAACAAAAATAAACAGCTTTCAAAAGACAAAAACAGACTTACCAACTTCACTTCAACGCCACAGCTTTCAAAATGGCCGTATATCTATTTCATATTCCTTCGACCCGTAAAAATCGGGTTCTGCGGGATTTTCCGAAAAAGCTGCGCGCAACCATTTTGAACACACAGAATACGGCTATTATTATAGAGACTAGTCGTTAACCCGTGGAAAAATCCACGGGGTTGCCCGTCCTTTATATACCGCATTTCGTATGTCTCGCTACTTGAGGTGCCATCTTGCGCAGAGACAGACAGACGACGGCTATTATTATAGAGACTAGTCGTTAGCCCGTGGAAAAATCCACGGGGTCGCCCGTCCTTTATATATCACATTTCGTGTTTCCGTTACGGGACGCGGTAACCCTTTTGAACACACAGACAAAATACGGCTATTATAATAGAGAAGCCGGGGTAAGCCAAAGTCAAGGTGTGACCCAACGTTGAACACTCTGTGGAGCGCTTAATATGAGCCGTAAACTGTGTCACACAATCAGGTGGAGCGCTTTAGTACAGGTATACAGTATGTCGTAAATCAAGTGAAGCGCATACTCCATTATAGTGTTGGGACTGTAACATATTTTTAAAAAAATAACTTTCCCGCAACGATAGCTGAAATAAAAATATAGTTTACAAACCGTTGTTACCCTGTTATAGCAAAAACAACCGGCCAATATTATTTTATTTTGCGGAATAAGTTTTTGTGAAAGTTAAAAAGTTAATCGTGACACTGGGCTGAGCACTTAGTGCAGTTAAACGGTGTTGTACAAGCGTATAGGGATAATACCCTTTTGAAAAAAACTTTCTCACAGACTCCGTTTAAATAAAAACACAAGAAACAGTCCATTGCTAACACAGGGCTGAGCGCTTAGTACAGTTAAACGGTGTTGCACATCCGTACAGCCGTTATTACCAAGAAAGTTTAAAAATTAATTGTCACTGTGGGCTGACTCCTTAATACAGGCGCCTAGGCGTAAAAGCCTTTTCCAAAAAACAGTCTGTTGTTAACTGGGCTAAGCGTTTAGTACAGTTACACCATAGAGATATAATATATATATATATATCTTTTATTATATCTCTGTGGTTAAACAGAGTTGAACAGGCGTATAGGCGTAATACCCTTTTCCAGAAAAACTTCATTGCAACTTCGGTTTAAATAAAAACACAGGGAGCAGCCTGTCGTTACCCGTCCAGCTAAAACAATCGCTCAGCCATTTTATTTGCAGAAAAAATTTTCAGGAAAATATTAAAAAATCTTGCTACCTACCTAACTACATTTAGCATACAAATTATTGCTTAAGAATGTTGTTGTAGCTAAACTGCATTTTCATACTTTTTAGCCAAAGATATTAGCAATGGAGCTAACTAAATAACCACAGCCTCAACATAAAAATAAATGTTGGCTAGGATAAAAAGCTCTTGTACCATACAGAATAGTAATAAGTAAGGCTCTAGGATGGCTAGCTGGCTAGTACAATCTTCGTTCCTAGCCAAAAATTCTAAAACTGATGCGTTTAAGATCTGTACGTGGCTAAAAAACGTGACAATATATTTATCTTAACATTAAAAACAAACAGAAAACAAATATAACAAAAATATAAAGCTTTCAGAAGATAAAAAGGTCAAACAACAGGCATACAAACCACTACAAACCTCACACACTGACCATACACGACCATTTTCAAAATCAAAATGGCCTTCGTTCGTCCAGCCGCGAAGATCTTGGATTGTTTTTTTAAGCGAAAATCGTGGATTGGTTTTTTAAAGAATCAGGCGTCGTGAATGGTATTCTACGCGCGAGCGGTCAAAACAAAGTCGGTAAAAATATATCGCATTTGGTTTTGGTGCGTAATTTACAAAATTTCTTGTTTCCGCAACGGGACACGGCTTTCGCGGGCACACAGACAGACAGACAGACGACAGCCATTATTAAAGAGACTAGTTAGCCCGTGGAAATTCCACGGGGTCGCCCGTCCTTTATATTTCGTATTTCGTGTTTCTGTAACAAGATTTTTTTTTTGCGCACAAACAGACAGACAGAATACAGCTATTATTACAGAGATTTATCGAAGCAGCGCTTTTAGCAAAATAAAAAGCGTGCTTATTTGAGAGAGGTCTAATTAATTTTTTGCTATTAAAAAGGGGACGCTACTTTTTAAACGGGGACGCTCTATCATTTAAGTACATATGGTACGATTAAACGTCTGATTTTCGAAACTGCACTAAGTCGTAGAATATAAAATCATGAAAACCACGTTTTGTTATGGACGTTCAAAATATGGAAAAAGTACATTCATTTATTTCACGCAAAAAGAATTAATACCGTTTTTTTTTAAAGACAGTTTTTTTGGTCATAGACTAATAATGAAATATCGTACTTTCCCTCAAGATCAACAACCGAACTGCTAACCTTTGTGCTATCCACCGGTGATAGAGGTGGACCCATTTTCTTGCTTTTAAAATCTTGGGCTTTTACGCATTCGACAACTTGCTCACGCATTTTTTTACATAGTTTCAACAAGTCGCTACTTCCCCAACAATTTGGATCATTTACTTCGCCGTCTTTCCCGCCTTTTGTGCTTGTGGCGCAATCCCACATAATTTTATTGACCATCCTGATCACATTTTCTTTAAACGCACTCTCATCTTTGAACACATTATGTGGAACTTTTGTTTTTAAACATTCAACAACACTTCCTTGTTTCCAATTATTTTTAGCTCGTTTTGTTGACACATAGCCTTGAGGTTTCAGCGTCAAAATAACTTTCTCAGTACCTTTGTTTGCTTGCAATATAGTATGCATCGTATAAAAGAACGATTGGGATATTGGTTTAAAACTTCCTGAGTAAATGTTATTCCAACCTAAATACATTTTGCCGAAACTGGATCCATGATCTTGAATGAAATTGTATATTTTATTCGCACATGACCGTGGTCCACAGATTTCCGGTTCAGTAGTGTCATCATTAGTGCAGCAAGGAGAGTTAAATGTCAGAAAGTATATGTTTGGAGTGGTTTTGTATTTTTTGGTGAAATTATTCGCTTTTGTCAGCATATCAGAAAGAATTTTAGATTCAATGTGTTCAATAGACCCACCATCTTTTCTTTTACCTTGATCAATGACCCCAGCAATATAATTTTCTCCGTCTACCATGCTATCTTTACCAAATGATTTTGGATCTGGCTTTAAATCTACGTCGCCAGCGCTGTTGGATATATACGCTACAGCGAACTGTGAAACATCTGTTGTCGATGCCCCTGCAGCCTCTCTGTATTCTTTTTAAAGTTTAACAAATTTATCGCAAAATGATTGAAGATTGCTTTCTGGTGTTGCTTCAACAGACGCCAAAAGGAGCCAAATGAAAATGGGAAAAACAATGGCCATAGTGAGATGTCTAAAAAGTAGAAGTAGAGTTTATTCTGCAAACCTGAATTGGCTAAATTCATGTTGCGGTATTCAGCAGTGGTTTTTTGAATTGTGTTAGAAAAATAAAAATGGTAGCTACCAGTTTAAACAAACACAATTATTCAATATAGAAGCTGGTTGTGGCTCTAAATCAGATGGCAACTGTAAATTTTTTATTTTAGAAAAATTGACAAAACGAATATTAGTTCGCTTACAGGAGAGGGTAGAACTATAAGAAATTATTTTTCTGGTTTATTATACTAGGATAAAAAAAAGGACTGTCTACTTTGCGCGAAAGAAAGTATTACTTTGCCTTTGCCCGAAATAAAGTATCATTTTACGGAAAGAAAGTATTATTTTGTGCGACAGATAGTATTATTGTACGAAATGAAAGTATTACCTTGCTCGAAAGAAAGTATTACTTTGCGCGAAAGAAAGTATTATTTTGCGCGAAAGAAAGTATTATTATATGTGAAAGAAAGTATTACTTTGCGCGAAAGATAGCATTACTTTGCGCGAATAATGTATTACTTACGAAAAAGAAAGTATACTTTAAGATTTAGCATGTTCAAAACATCTTATGTACGTAATAGAACTTAAATTTTATAGTTTAACTTTTAATACATTTCCTGACTAAAAATAAATTATCAGATAATTCTAACTTCTTTTGATTTAAATTAATCAATTGCATAAAAAGTTAGCTTTCACGAGCTTATCTAAATAATATCACTGGTAAAGTTAGTATTAATCTACCGTAAATGCTCGATTAAGGGCTCACTCTCGATTACCGCCCTTCTCGAATAAGCGCCCACCCTAAAAGTCCAAATTTTAAATAAGGCCCAGGGCGCTTAATCGAGCATTTGTGGTAATTCAAATACAAGAAAGTATTCATAATGTAAAGCACTATACCTAACAAAGAATAATTTTTTCTTTGCAAAATTTTGTCGAAATGCGTTGCGGTGTTAATTTACCTTTTACTTTTTTTCTTCCTCTTCTTCTTTTTCTTCTTTCTTTAGAACTTTTTTTGTGTAACAAACAAAACAAAACAATTATCGTTTTTATAGTGAAATTTATAAACTCACTTTAGGAATTTTTACTGGTTAAACTAGTAATCAGCGAAAAATATTTGAAATGTTTTACATATTTGGAACTTTTGCATGTACACACACTTTCAGTTTCCACCGTGATATATTCGGTATATTTACAATCCGTTTCGCTTCCTGGTCGAACTTTCTACAAGTGATTTTATTTTACCACAATAAATATTTTTACTTTGTTCTGGATCATTAAATGGTAGCAATTTTAAATCAGTATATGTATCTGTTTTTATTTCGCGAAATAGGCGCACAGAAATGCAGAATAACATGAAAAGGAAATTAGTTATGAGCAAATTTCGAGATGCTAGTTGTTTACATGCAAGTTTAAAGAATCTAAAAAATGTTGATTTTACAGCTTTTAACTGACAGTTTCCCAAATCTTTGGTAAACCCTATTCGGTCCGGGGTATTTCGAACATATTAGGACCGCGGAATCAAATTTTTTGTTTGAAGTTTCTGGCATGCAAAAATTTCCGGAAAGTCGCCTTCCCCCTGGACCGAAAAGGGTTTACACAGTATAAAGAATGTATTAGTAGTGGTGGTGTGACAAAAAAAATAGAAATTTTTAGATTTTAAGTGAGTATCTATTCCAAGCAGGCACACGACGTCGTACAGACGTCTGTTGCTAGTCGCTGCTACGTCGCGACATCGGCTACGTCTTTACAACGTCGCTTCGACGTCGTATTTCGACCATAAACCGACGTCGATCCGACGTTAGGTTATCAGACGTCGTATTTATACTTCAACACGACGTTGTACCAACGTCGCATCAACGTAAGATTCGATAACTCTTTCAGGGAAAAATTATTCTTAAAATTTTCTTAGAAAAATTTACAAATGCAATAACTGACTCACTTCTGGAGATTGTACGAGGGATACGTTTTTATTATAATTTTACTTTTAAGAGAGAAAGCGCAAAAATTTCCAGTTCAAATTTTTAATAGATGTGACCAAACCATGTGATAAAATTATGCAATTTGATTTGTTAAAACATCGCACTTTCGAACGAGGAAATATTCGAACGGAAAAAGAAGTCGCTTCGAATTTAAAAATAAACACAACGTTTTTCTCTTTACCAAAGAAAGTTGAATTTGCAAACGTTTTGAAATTTATTTGTTGAAACGACGTTATATATGTGTCAGTTTCTTTCGCGCTAAAATCGTTGTGTGTTAATTTCAAGCATTTGTTGTTGGTAAAGTATTGTATATTCTATTTTTACGAACATATAGAAGAAAAGAAAGAAAGTGGAAATACTTCAAAATATATTGAGAAGGATCTGACAAGCAGTAAGTTTTTTTATTCCCTGTGTTACCCTGAATATTTATATGAAATACAATGTATACATATTTCAAGTTTATTTGGTGTCATTATTTCGCATATGCTATAGAAAAATTTCTTTATTTTAGGTTGATGAAAAAGCGACAAAGAGGAATTGAGAAGATTCCCGTTTTAAGAAGAAGAAACAGTAAGTAATTCTAGTTACTTTATAA
The DNA here is from genome assembly GCA_030067915.1 of Hydractinia echinata. Classification (NCBI taxonomy): domain Eukaryota; kingdom Metazoa; phylum Cnidaria; class Hydrozoa; order Anthoathecata; family Hydractiniidae; genus Hydractinia; species Hydractinia echinata. The sequence goes on along the minus strand of JASGCC010004163.1, from coordinate 11,686 downwards.
CTAACATTGTATCTAGCCACATCAATTGAAAACTGTAGAATCTGTTAATATATATTTCTTTGAACACCTAGCTTTACAATTACACATCTTGTCATTTCCGAGAAATGTTCTTATATAAAAAGCGTGTATCTTCGCTCTGTGACAAATTCTCCTTGCAATTTATATCACTAGTTAGATCATATTTTAATACCTTTATTTTCTTTCTATAGCAAATAGAAGAAAAAGTCGATGAAAAATCGTTTCGATACTGAAGACGCACGTAAAAAATGCAGAGGTGATGAAAAATGTTTATGCTTGGGAACATAAAGTTATTGTAAATAAATATGAGTTATCAAGTGTCTTCTGATACTAGTGTAATTTAACGAATGTGAATACTAGTTGATTATGAAAGAAAATAATTTTAAAAATCACTTTTTTTTTTAAAGAGCCTCTTTGTTACGTGTGTTAACATCGCAGCTAAGTCTCTGTAACGTCGGTTAACTTCGCAGTTAATGTCTGTAAAAGGTCGGCAGACGTCTAACAACGTAGCCATGACGTCGATAGGACGTTGTGCTCTGACGTCGTACAGACGTCGAAGTCCGACGTCTGCGCGACTTTCCATTCTGACGTTGAGCGGACGTCGCACCGACGTAAAACTCGACGTCGCTACGACGTCTCTGCGACGTTGGTGTGCCGGCTGGGTTGGTATATGTTTACTAGCTAAACCTAACCTAGCCATGTTTGTAGAATTATGTCAATACATTTGTATTTTGCTTTTTGCTAGTAAATTTAGAACTAAAACTTAATGTACGGTTTACTAACGCTCAGTGGCAATTTGTATTACTCTGATCAGCTCAAGAACAGAAAACAGCTTGGTGGTAGCCAGTCAGCATAGCTACAGGCAATACAGCAAGTAGCCAGCTAAGCTAAAACCCTGGAAAAAATATGTTGGGAATTTCATTTAAAGCTCATTAAGGTAACATTGACTTAAAAGAGGGGCAGGGGAGGTGATATTTTTATAAAACACATTGAAAAATCGTGTATTTGCCCAGGTTTGCAGTTATGTACAGCATAACTGCATGAGTAATCAACAAAGCTTTTTCAGCATCTGTCACTACTCTCTCTATTACTGACTGTCAATAATTATACATTTGTATCAAGCATTGTTATGGTTAGCCTTAATACTTGCAGCTTGTAAGTGATATGAAATTTTAGAGCATAGAGCTTATCATAATCTCAATACATAGCAAATGTCAATTTATTTCTTAGGTTTTAATCCAGTAAAAAGGAAAATAAAATAATATATAATTTGTCTTGTACAATCTTTTTTCTTATAAGAACGTCTGAATTTCAGCTGTAAACGTTGTTAATTATTGGCAAAATCTTAACCTCAGAACAACTTCAACCTTCCCAGTTGGATTATAGCGAAAGTCTACCCAGAGGAAACAGATATTTTGTATTTAAACAGCAATATAGTGTGCCTTAGTTTAGTAAATTCGCCACCGATGAATACAACCTAAAGGGTCAAGGTGTGTTGATAAAATAATTAGGTGCTAAAAACAGTTATTGCTATGTAATAGCCAAACTACTTAATAGGTTTTAATTTTAAAAATTAATCGACTATTAATCTACTTATTTATTACTTAATAAATATAATAAATATATTTCTTATAGTGTCATTATTGTGTACAAACATTTTGCTATACGAGACCGTGGTAAAACTGGGGTTTACTTTCGCGTACGCTCTCGTAGGAAACTATTACAAGGCTCGGCGCTAGATGGACATGGGAGATGTTTTGAAGATGACAGGAAATCTTGCAGCCGCCGGAGCAACTTGTGAGAGGGATGTGAAGAAGGGGTGGATCATCCCTGCTTCCATCATCCCGAAAAAATAAAGACAGCCACCCCAGCTAAGGTGTCCTACCTGGTTCACAAAACGCTCTTAGGTATCCCTGAATAAATGGCAACTATAGCAGGAATCGCAGGCCCTGCACTTATCAATGCGCTGGCCTTTGCAGGGACTAACTACCTGTCCAGTAAACATTCCGGCATGGAGAGAAAGAAAGTATAAGACACGATAAAACCGTCGAACAATTACAGGCAGCACAAGCAAAATGGGTGAAAAATAGACAAGAAAAACAGGGCTGATTCCAGGAGGAAAGAGAACTTCAGTGACAGGCAGGTACAAACCTCACCCAGCTGGAGGACAGCATGTGAAAGTACTACATCTCCAAGCTCAACAAGGCTCCAAAGCTTTCTGATTTTTATGATCCATCGGAAGAAAAAAAGAACGGCGTACTCACGTTAATTGTCGGATCGCTAGCTCTTCTGGAGTACACCGCGCACAAGTACTCCTGGGCAGAGCGTGTATTAAAACACATATTTTTATCATGCCATAAAGATGGGTAAACCACAATTTACAACAAAGCAACTGCCGAAGTATTCTCTAGCACATACAATATCTGAGCAAGAAGCCATCAAGTTACTCGCTGTAACTGCAGTTTGGTCTGCTGTACATGCCACCCAACAAGCTGTATGGGAACGCCTACAAGTATATACTGACAGGCATCAATGTGGCTTCGAGGTACATGGTAGCAGGACGCTTTAGAGACGAAGAAAGCTACAGATATTGGTCTCTCCCAACGTCTTTCAATGCGATAACATGTCTAAATTCAAGTCAAATGTCACGAAACTCTTGAAGAGTAAGAGTGCAGAGACCAAGCGTGCAACAACCAAGCACCACCATACTTTTACAGCGTTTGTTGAGTCGTTTAACAAGATTCTTGCGGAGAGACTCTTCAAGTCACAAGATGCCCGAGAGTTAGTTACTGAGTAGACTAGTAAAACATGGGTGAAATACCTGAATTGTACAGTGGAGTGACTGAACAACACCAAGATTGAGATGATCGGCATGACACTTTCGGAGGCCATCAAGGTTGAAGAGGTAGCACTTGTGAGGTGTGAGGAATATCCTGAAGAAAGGCCTTAACCTCTACCTGCTACAACCTGGTATGGAATAAGGGGATCAAAAAGGAAGTGCAACGTCTTTTGGAACAAAAAGCCTATAGACTAGATAGCATCATCGCAGAGCCCAGCAATCGTGTGCTTACTGACTTAAGAGAGGTCCAAAACGTAGCTTTTTTAGCAAAATATTTCATTCAGGTTCCTGAGGATGTAGAAGTATCCACGGAGTATATGAAGGAGTGGTGAGAGTCGCAGATTTCGCTAGCAGTCTACTGAGCTTATGCGTGTTGCTAGTTTCTCTGATCGTAAGTGTCACAGAAGAGAAGCGCAATCGAAAATTACTGCTTAAGAAAGAGGCATCTCTTCCCCTTGCTCCAAGTCGATAACGAAAACATCACGCCGAGTTGCGATTTGCCTTGTACGTTGAAAGGGCAGGATGCCACCCTACCCTTGCCTCCAGGCTTCGCGTATATCCCAACTTGTCATAGCACCATCTAGGATCATTAACACATCAGCTATGCTCTCTGTTTGTGAGATTCTAGATCTTCCAAGGCCGGTGTCAGCAACAGCACCCTTTTTTATCTCCCTGGTATGTAAAAGTGTGATGAAATATGTGCTAGTAAAGAAACGGCCTTGGTTGCTATAGAGACTCCCCTGGAGCAGATCTGAAGAATTAAAATGTTTGATAGACTTTTCCTGATGGCATCAAACTTGACACCTATAACATGTAATGAAAGGAACAAAATGGCAGCAATAATTTTTTGCTTATGTCAGTACTTTTTCTGTAACGACATCGGTTTGAAGCTTGAAATTTGCCCAAAATACCACTATCTGCTTAAAATTAAGTTTTATAACCTATTATAACATATTTTAGGGTTTTTACATAATTCGCGTGAAAGAAGGTCAAAATTACTCAGAAATCCGATTTTTACCGATTTTCAGGCGAAATTTAAAAAAAGTTGAAAATCGGGTTAATCACGTGTCCAAACTTATTAATAAAATATAAAAAAACATTTAAAATGCATGATCTCAGACATATACTGTTAAGAAATGGCTATCCTTCCAGCTTAATTGACCAGTGTATAAAGTCATTTCTTAATAGAATGTTTCACGTGAAACAGGTTGTTACCACTGTTCCTAAACTAGAAGTACTTATTGTACTACCTTATTTAGGTAAATTATCTCTTAAGCTACGCTCTCGTTTAGTCAATACCTTTGTTAAAAGTTTTCCTCGTTGTAAGCTTAGGGTTATTTTTAAATCTAGCTGCAGAATTGGCGACTTTTTCAGATTTAAGGACCGCTCATCAAAGGCCCTGCGTTCCAGCGTCGTTTATCGCTTTAAGTGCGATGGCTGCAACGCCATCTATTACGGCAAAACCGTACGACATTTGAAAGTTAGAGCTTGCGAACATATGGGTGTTTCCTCTCTGACTAGAAAAGCCGTCAAAACTCAAAATCCTAGTGCTCTAGAACATGTAATATAATGCAATAACGTACCGACTTTTTACAACTTTAGTATACTCTCAACCGCATATACTAATTTTGACTTAGAACTTAAAGAGAGCTTGTTAATCCGTAGGGACAAACCTATACTCAATAGAAACATTGCATCAATGCTTTTGTATTTATTTTCCGATACTAATGCATAACGTTGTCCCTACGGACAAACGTTGTATATATATCGAATTTTGTGGTGTTTGAACTTTGATAATAGCCGTCGTACGGCCGAAACGTCGTAAAGAAATATTTCACCAAAAGAGTTGTTGTTCTTTTTTTCTTTTTTAAAAAAAAAAATTTATCCTTGATGAAATAAAGTTGTGTTGTAGGTTTCAAGATCTAATAATTATCCCACGAAAAGTTATCATATTTTCTCAGATTATAAGAATTTGACAGAAAGTTAAGGGCTAGGTTCCAAGTAATATCTAAGACTCTGAGAGGTAAAAGACCTCAAAATTTGGCATGTAGGTATCTAATAGATAAATAAAAAAGCTCAGCAAGTATCATAGCAATGCAGCATACCAAAAGAGAGTTGTTAATAAAAGCCGATGGATTCCGTCCCTCCAAGTACATCCAGGGTAACGTTTATTTCCAGTCATTTTTGATGAAATTAGCAACAAAACTTTAAAAATATTTTTAAGTGGACACTTCCACGGGTTTAAATAACTAGTTTTTCTTTATTTATTTTTCAATATTTTGGTAAAACTGAATTATGATTGTAAACATTCAATTTGCACATGGTGGAGATAGTAGTGTGCTGAGTGCAATTTGTTTGTCTTCTCCACAAAAAAAGTTATTATTATAACGAAAGAATCTAATTCTTCAAACATGAAGCCGTTTCCGAACCTACTAGAAATATCCTGAACTTTTTAAGTAAGTACTTAAGGTTAATTGGGCTGACACTTGACAATTAATACGTCAAGGCGTCTTATCTAAGGGAGATAATTCTTATTGCCTCTTTGTATTTTTCCTCAACAAACAAATAAACAAAAACAGGAGGATAAATTTGTTATGAAATAACGAAACTAAACCCAAAATACTTTAACATTGTAATGAAGAATTCTTTCTGGTGCAGCAAGCATTAGAGCGGCTTTTTCATGGAATTGATGCGTAACAGATAAAATAAAATAGTGCGTTTATGTTTTTGTTTTGTTGTTGTTCGTTTTTTCTTCGCTTTTTTACCAAGAGCTAAGCAGTCTAACTATTATCTAAACAAAAACATCTACATGTTTAAATTTTGAAGAGGGGTAGCTGGCTATTATTAATAGCCAGTAATTAGTTAGCCAATACAAAGGGGAGCTATGCTGGTGAAGATTTTGTTTATTTGTTATGTATTTTTAGCAGTTAAATCCACGCAAGATTTAGAGAACTTTTAATTCCACGCTCTAAATTGAATTTTAGCCCATCGTCAAGTTGCACAAGAACAAACTTTATTTAAAGAATATACGATAAACGATTTTAACTATTTATGGCCGACGGTTATTTCCCTGATTTTTAAGAAATACCAAAAGTCATCGTAAGCATTTTCAATATAGTTTAACTTACGATAACTTTAACTAACGATAAAAAAAAGTTTAAGTCGAAAGTTTATGAAAGATCTGCATAAAAAACTTGCAAAGATGATTTAGGCATGTGAATAAAGTTATGTATGTCAGTATGAGTTTATGAATTTCATCTATTCACGACGTAAAAAAGTTTTTTTTTTTAATTGTCAAAGTTTTCTGTAAATGTGAACATAGTGAGAGATTTTCCAACATGCACAACTTGCAAAGTGGTGATGTCATGATCAAGGATGGAAAAAATAATCCATATGAAGACGAATGTATAGACTTTTCTTGTGTGGAACTCATCAAAGAAGAGTTAAAAGAATCGTCAGAAAGCATTGCAAGGAGTTCTGATATGAACGATATATACAGTAGTGATAATCTAACTGAAATGAGAACGTTTATAGATCTAAGTTCCGTTAAAAAACCATCAGAAATAGCAACGTCTGCATTTGCAATTGGAAGTTTACCAAAAGGAGATAGTATCTCCTGTCTACAAGACAATTCCAATGACGAAGAAAGCAGTTTATTTTTTAGCAATACCTTAACAGTCCAAAAGGATAGTACTACATATGTTCCTTGCCAAAGTCATTCTTTAAACACACCACCAGAACTAAATACTAGTGCAAACTCACAAAAAATGCCTCTGCACCAAGATCAAGACGGAGACACGTAAGAAAAATGTACATATGTTATTCTATTTGCAAAAGGAAAGTAGAAATTCTAAAATATTGGAATATTTATGGAGAAGGATGGCAATGGTCATAAGAAAATAATGTGGAAATGAAAGTTAACGATTAAAAATTGGGTGCAGTTAAAATTGAAAGTCCTTCTCCAGCTTTTTGTGGAGAAAGTGAAAGTTGTAAAAGTTTTATAACGTTTTCTGTCTGTTCAGCTTAAATTATCTTGCATAAATAGACAGAACAAAAATAATTTTGAAAAGGAAAACCTTTATAAGAAGAGAAAGGGGAGGGTTTTCTCGTATTTTATTGTCGCTTATAATAGGGGAGAACACGCTAAAAACAGTCTGTTGTTATCAAATGGTCTTAAAAATTGCTGTTGTGATGATATCAGATCATATAGTATCGAGGTAGAGGGGAATGTTGGGAGGGGAAGGGGGGTTATAGTTTCCGACATCTGCTAACCTATGGAAGAGACTCCTCTACTACTTATTATATGACCTTTAGGGAAAAATACTAATTTAATTAGTTTTGACTAAGAGTTTAGGTGCTATTCCGCCCTAACGTTAAACACACATTTTGTATTACTCCATAAATTAAGATTTGAAAATTCTGTTAGTCAAGAGCCTATAGCATTGGCATTAAATTACCTTTCGGAGATACATTATGTTTATGGTGTATTTTTGCGTTGTTTACTTTCGGCAAAGGGACACCAACAATAACGCAAAACCTTAGAAAGTCGTAATTAAAAATAAAAGAGAAAAAGGATTAACATGAAAAATGTGTGTAATTTTGTGATTGTAAGTTTTGCTTGGCAAAGTAAGTTCGGCTAAAAATGTACTTCGTTTAAGGTAGCGACAATTGACGGAATCCGGTTAACACTTTAGTTTTTACCTTTTCATAGCATTCTACACATTCTTGTGGCGAAGAAAGATGACGAAAGAACCCTGCAGTGCATCCCAAAATGCACCTCGGGAAGGAAAGGAATCGATGCTGTTAATACCATGGGCCAGGTGAGAATTTAAAATGCCATTGTTAGTTGTTAAGATTTCACGCTTCCCAGTAAGATCACCACATACCTTGATAGACCCTTGAAACAGCACCTCATTATTTCTAATCGATGATATCATGCATTAATTAACATAATTATCAAAACTTCTAGGGCAAAAATCTTAAGAACCGATCGAAATTTTTCAGAAAATATAAAATATTCATAGACAACTTTCCAAACTATTTCATTTGAAGTCAACTTGTTTTTTCGCAGAAGGTAAGCTTTAAGAAAAAATCGGTAAAAAGAACTTCTGTAACCTCTCTATTCGAAATAGTTACGTCTTTCAATTCTAATCAAAATATATGACACCTCGTGTTTTAAAAGCTTTGATTCAATTACCTAATTGGGAGTGTTGGGAGTGTTTCAATTCCATCATCAGTGCTACTTTTAGACATGACTTGTTGAAGGATGTTCTAGGAGAAGAACACTGAATAATGATGTACATAAAGCGCGAGATTAACACAAAATACTAATTGTTTAGACGGCGTTGCATTTAGCGTTGTACCAAGAAATGCTAGATGTTACAAAATGTCTTCTCAAACATAGCGCACAAACGTGTATTTTTGACTGTTCTGGCAACATTCCAATACACATCGCGTGTGAGAAAAATAGAGAAGAATTTGTTAAAGCGTTATTGAGATATACTACCGATAGAAAATCAAGAGAAGATATGGTTAATATAAAAAACTCTGCGGGTGAGTGGTTTAAGTTGACATTTTACATTAGATTCGTGATTATTGATTGATCTTCTTCTTACTGTCACAGGCTTTTTTTTAATTCATGCATAGGTTTGGCTCCGATTCATATCGCAACAATCAAAGGGAATACATTAATTTTAAAAATCTTATTTAAAAACGGTGCTGACGTAAACATACAAGTAAGTGTTATTGTTGTTGTTATTGTTGTTGTTATTGTTGTTGTTGTTGTTTTTGTTGTTGTTATTTATTTTCCTATTATTTAGGAATGTCGATCAGGAAAAACCAGTTTAGTGATAGCATTAGAAAAGTCTAACGAAACCATTGCAAAGATGTTTATACATGACTTCTCCGCTGATGTCAACATTCCTACTTTTTCGGGTTTCTTTCCACTTCACTACGCATGCGTAGAAAACAATATCGAAATGGTCACAAGACTTTTAGAAGCTGGATCCACTGTAGGGAATAAAACAGTTGAGCTGAAATCTGAAAAAGATTTGGCGACAACGCCTGAGGTACGTTTTGTTCCTTCATGTCCCGTCTGTAACAAAACGCTGTGTCCAATATGCTCAGGTTAAACTTAGACAGGCGTGTCTTGATGCAGATAAATTCACTAGTTTAAAAAGATTACTTAGGGATGCAACCTCGTTCCCAGGGCATATTGAAACTTTTTGACGTCAAAAGGAGACAAAAAGCCCTGGAACGAGGTTGGGATAGCTATTCTTGTAATACAACTTTGAATGTATCCAATATTATTTAATTTTAGTTAAAAAATATATTAGAAAGTGCATACCGAAGGAAGAGAAGGAAGAGACATGGTTCACAACCCCCCTGATTAATTCACCCAACGCATCAATTATCTTGGATGAAATTTGCAAATAAAATTATGAAATACAGTTGTACAGCGCCCTAAATAAATAGAAGTTAACTAATTTTAACTTATTTTTAAAATTTTTATTATCGTTTTTTCTTATTATTTATTATTATTCACCGGGGGTTTATCCGTTGCTTCCCGCAGCTACCATCTTTGGAACACAGTGTGAAAAAATACTTACGTGCACAAACAATAAGCATTAAATATTTGATGACGTCAGTAATGACAAGTCAATAGACAAGGATTATAAGAAGTATCAATGACCCCTCTATAGATACATATTTTTAAATTTTCTTCTTTACATATCTATTTTCTTAAACATTCTCTTGACCTTTTTGACGAAAAAATGCCTAATCTAGCAACATGTATCTTCACTAAGTAGCGCCTGTACTAACCAAGCACACACGTTAGCCTGCTTATCTTTATATTTCGTCTACCGACATGTCGTTCCATTTGTATATTACGTTGAATCATATTTTAGGGATCCAAACTTTATATGTAACAGCCATCAAAATCGCCATTTTGTTTTTGTATTTATTGATTTTTATGGTAACGCGCTATATGCGTTTTAAATCAATCACTGCAGTAAATGACAAAAAAAAAAAATAGAAGTTTACTCAGGGCGCTCATTTGAAAAGATAAGAAACAATAATATATGATGGCGTTTTCTTCAAACTTAGCTATAAATAAAAAAAAAGTGATGGAATTTTGCTGGTGAATATAAGTGAATGAAACTAAAAAAATATATATTACAAAATAAATAAAAGAGTTAAAATTAGTTTTTAATAAATTTCGCGAATTTTTGTCAACTTCGCGACAATTTAGTAACCGTGAAAATTACTTGGAAACTCACTATTCGTGAATGTGATGAATTGCGAAACAACGTCGCGAAAACAGACCTCAGGTTATATTGATAAAAAGTGTGCCTGGCGTCGATTATTTCGTTGTACGGGCGTGCTAGAGAGAATGCCACTAGCAAGCGTCAAACACTTTACGCCTGGCGTACCTGGTGCAAAAATATCGACTTTGCTGCCTGCCGAGTGTATAGCATTAACCGTTTGATGCTTTTGTCCATTTTTAAATAATGACGAAAAAACTGTCTTAATATTTTTTGTCCAACATTGTCAGTTACTCATCAGTACTTTAAGGTTGAACGTTATTTTTTTTATTACTAACACGGGAAATTCCCTATGTATTTTTTATTGTTTATTTTTCATAAAAAGTTTATACATTCCAGATGAGTGTATATAAATATATTTGACCTCTTTTCAACAAAGCTTGTTCGATTGGGGTAACGTTACGAGCGACAACTCAAAATATCACTTAAAGATGTTGGGAAGCGAATGTGGAGGTGTACTCTGCCCCAGCTTCGTCACACACAAAGACGTATCATCCCAAAACGTATTTAACATCTGGATATGAAAATAATATTTTGGCTGATCCTAAAAAAGTTCTATTATTCTAAGTTTGTGATAACTTAAGGGAAGATATGTCTCGAGGTTCTACTCGCAAAATTTAAGTCTGCAATCGTTTCTTTCGAAAACAATTTTTCCCCTTAAGATTTTAAGTGTTTTTTACCGGCATAGATAATAGGTAGCTACTTATTTGCAACATGTGGGTGGCCACGAAAATGTCTCCCTTCCCTCGCAAAATAAGTTCTCCCATAATGCAAAAAAGTTAAGGTCAAGTATTTTTTCTTCAATTAGTCATTGCTACCGCAGTTATCTTTCTTTGTTTGTTTTTTGTTTAGACAACGATTAGAAAAGACGGTCCTTTTCCTAATGATTCCTAAAGATTGTTATATAACATCGTCAAAACGAAAGACGTTCTAGCTTTAGGTGTCCGTGAACTTAAAACTTAAAAGTGGTAGGAAAAAGAAATTAAAGATAAAAAAATAGCAGCTCCAAGTAACTTGTTTTCTAGAGTATATATTTCATGCTAGACAACTTTGATTAAGTCCATGACTTCAGTCATTTAACCCTATAACTCTTCAAAATACTTTTATACCTATTTTATATACACTTCATATGGAGACCATTACATGTGAAATTATATGACTAAAAATTATTACAATGAAGCCGCGTTAGTGATCAATATGTTATTTATCCGTACCAAGTCAATTTTCAAATCTCAAACCAGTCTATTTCAAATTTAAAATAGAACGGGTTGTAATTGACCGGTTTTACTTTACTTCATGATTTGTTTTGTTTTTATCACAAGAAAAGCCCGCGATTTTCGAACGTTATACGATTGGCTTTTTTTTCCAACATAACTAATTGTCGATTTCATTTCATTGTTTAGAACCTTATGTTTTATTTTGATTGGCTTACATTTTTAAAGATAACTAAACACAAATTAATTACCGAGCACAAAAAATCGAGATCTCGAATATTACCATATTG
>JASGCC010004162.1:0-20958 GCA_030067915.1 Hydractinia echinata | reverse complement strand
AAATTAAAGTCTTTTAATTATCGTGTCATCAATTGTCAAAAAAAAGTCGTATCACACCTGTGCAGCAGGTAACATTTTCACCACAGCAAGTAAAATATCCGGCACAATTACTGCGTTTTGATTGGTTGAAAACAAACATGTTGATCCAGAATTGTAGCGACAAAGAAATGTTTTAGTAACAAGACTTTTTTGTTTTGTTTTATTGTTTTGTTACATTAATCCATATGCTACAGTCAGTGGAACATAACATACGCACAACAGCAAGGTAAAAGTGGTGTGTTATAGTGTAGCAAATCCATTAAATGTGCAATGAAATGAAAGATTTTGTTTTTGGACAATCATGAGAACCTGTTAGCTATTTACTCGTTCCATTGTAGAGAAAAAAGCTACTAAAACTTCTTTTAGATTTTTTGTTAAATATGTCGCGACGGGATGTTTGTATCCAGTTCCTAGATACACGGAGAGAGTGGCGAAGAGCGAGTGACGGAGACACGCATTCGACTGTGTAGACACAGTGGACTCTCGATAATTCGAACCTTTACGGGACCTTAAAAAAAGTTCGACCTATCGAGAGTACGAGTTTTCAAAAACTTTAGTAAAACGAAATAAAGACTGACATAGATGAATTTGGAAGTTCTTTACTCTTTTTATTATTTTCTGTGGAAAAAGTCCGTTACAAAGCTTTGTTTAAGTTTGATGCTCTTGATTTTCGGGTGAGTAGAACAATTGTCACTCAGAAGTGCAACATTTCTGCCTTTAGCTCGAAAAGACGTGTCGAGTTTTCTTACCCACTCTTCAAATAAATGTCCTATCATCCAACATTTCTTCTGCGCTCTGTATCGGAAGAAAGTTTTTTTATAATTTCGATGTACCTTGGCTTTTTGCACTTGCCAATCACAGACAATTCCAACTTCTTCCCAGTTGCACTGTCAGTCACCTTGCCTGTCAATCTCACTTTACTGTTCTTGCCTTAGAACGCTTTTCTCCAGACAGGTGGTAAGCTTTAGATAAACACTGGTAGGAACAAGCAAACTTCTCTGCATTAAATATGTTTTCCAACTTATAGTTTGATAACAATGTCGGCAGTGTTGTTTCATTCCAGGGCGCTGTCATGTCAGTTTTTACGCTAGCACTTTCTCCACTTATGGTTTTCAAGTTGACCCCCGTTCCTGAAAATAGTAAATTAGAATGACTTTAATGAGTAAAGTAAGGTTAGTGGGTCAGATAACGCCAAAGCAAAAGTCAGTAAAACCATTGTATTGCCGCCGCTAATATTTGAAAGTCCTTTTCAAAAAATGTTGTCGTGCATAAAAAAAAGGTTTACATTGTTATTCAATGCCTTAAGACAAGTGAATATGGCACTCAAGATTGCAAACGTTTTTATCGATAAAAACGATCTAATTCCGGTTATTGTGAAATCAAGTGCAGAGATCGATACATATGTCGAAGGATATCATGTTTACAAAAATATATGGAAGCCGGCTATGAACGAGGAATTGGAAACCAAAATGGAGCCTGATAATGTGCTGTACAAATATGCTGTTTGTATCAAAAAGGACACTTCGATAGTAGGGCAAATACCACTTGGTAAAAATGGGACATTTTATTTTTTATTTTCTCAGAACAGACCAAGATGCAAAATGCAAAGTTGTCAACACTGGCAAAGAAGTTAATCTAGGAGACCGAGACGGAATGCAACTTCCTTGCAAGATAAAAATCTCAGTCACAAGGAAAATGGTGGAAATCCTTTGCAATAATATTCATCAAAATATAAAACAGGACAAATTTGTTGTTACATTTATATATTTTCTTTAATTTATTGAGCCTAAATTACGATGGTTTGAATTCTTAAATCTCCATTGTTTTTTTGCAAATTCTAAGACTTTTCTTAAAGTGTGATCCAATCAACAGGAATTTTTGACTTCTCTTCCAAACAAACCATTGAAAAACCGCTCTATCTATTTGTTTATAGTTTTTACAATGTGTTTTGACATTTTATGTTTATTTTTCATTCATGTAGAAAGGGTGATTTTGGGTACACCATACTTTTCTACCACGTGCTTGTTCTTCAATCCATTCTCTAGAGTTTTAGATCTTTGCATTATAAGAGACTACGAAATGATTCAATAAGATCAATCCCCGTAATTTTCAAAGAATGGTGTGTAATAAACAGACCACTAAAACGATCAAGTGCAAGAAATTTTTTATGATGAATTTGCTACTTTTTTTTTATTATTCTTTTTTGGCGGTAAAATAAACTACAATCTGTAAAATATATTAAATATAACAGAGACAACACGAGGAGCAGCATTTATTAAAAAATGCTGTCATTAGCTTTAAAAAGGTAATTAATACCCCTAAAAAGATTTTAAAGTCATCTTGTTGTTGCTTCGACTGGCTTTATGTACAATAAACTTATATGTTTCGATGCAAAATTCAGAAGGATTATAGCTAGCTAGCTAGTTCAAATAGTTTGAAGTTTATTTTGTTAGAAAGTCTGAGTTAAAAGCAAGGTAAGTACTTATATCGAATAAATCATGGACATCCAATATATGTAGGGAGCTTTTCTGTCCTTTTCAGTTTTATTTGAACTATGATTTGGATGCCCAATATGATATTTAAGATGATTTAAGTTGTTGTTTTCTCCTCAGTGATCATAAAATTTTCCACCGCCATTAGCTCGACCTTCGTGTAAGTCACTATAGTCGAAAACCAACAGCCGTTTCGTAGCCCCTTTAACGGCAATAGATTTGTTCTTTAATCTTCGTTTTGCAGCCGCTATATTGCATAACAACAAACACAAGATTAGTTTGTTTTGTTTTAGTTTCGGTTGCGTTGACAATGTTTTCAAAATTCGAACAATTTAAATCGAATTCTACTGAAAAAGCTTGACAAGGAAAGGAAAAGTTCGACTTATATAGAGAGGAATTTCTTAAGGGACCGACAAATTTGTTCGATCTAAAAAGTTATCGAGTCAACTATAGTAGCTAACTAATGATAACACATTACACAAATTATACTCCTGATTTCTACCACAACTAATCACTCAAATTTGCTTTTCGCATCTCTTTAATGATAACCAACTTAAAAGGAGTACAACGAATTCAATTGGAAGAGGTTTTGACAACATTATCAACGCAACCGGAATTAAAACAAATCAAACAAGTTTTGTGTTTGTTGTTGTGCGAGATGGCGCCTGCAAAACGAATATTACCGTAAACGATTCTTCGATACACATGTAAATATGTGAAGGTCAGAGTGGCAGAGTCAATAAAGCAGTATGTTTGCTTAAGTTGTCCAATATAAATAATAGACAAATTAACCTTTGTTATAATCGCGTTATGATCAAATGGGTTATCTAATCTTTAACATACTTAAGTTAATGTGTACTATCAACAAATGTATTGAAGTTAAGAAAGAACTGTCGAAAGGTTTAGTATATTCTTTAAATCAAGAATTTGGATTCTTCGCAATCAAGCCTTAAATAACTCAAAGTAAAACCAATATCACGTAGATACTGTTTGTAAGCCTTTTTTATGGTTAGCATTTCATCTTCGTGTGTCACAATGGTGTTCATTTCTTGTTTTTTTATACAAGTCCACAGCTAGATGAATAAGTTCTAAGTTCTAATTAATCAGTTTGTTATTTTTATTCGGTAAAAGGTGTAATTCATTTGACATACATTTATTCTTCATAGTAAAAGATCTTATCATAGATTTTATATCAAACTAAAAAAACACGGGAACGACATTTTTTTGTTTTCGTTCGTTAGTTCGTTCGTTCGCTCGCTTTTTAAATTGATATAGATGGATTTCTTTTACTAGATAAGTAGAAATAGTCGTTTCTTCTCCAATGATAAAATAGGGGGACTTTTTAAGTTTGTCACTAGTAAGAAATAGGACAATATTGTAAAATCTAAAATCTAAAAATCACATTAGTAAAAAATTCGTCGACAAATTTTTTTGTTTAATTCATGTTGATAACTAGCTATCAATTAAAATCAATCAAATCAATTAAAATTATATAAAAGCATTTTAATTCACCGTGTTGAATAGAATGATTTAATCCATGCCTTTAGAATTATTCTAATGTGCAATTTCTAATGTTTTTATTTATCAATTTGATATAAAACCTTGTAATTTTGAAGCACGCTTGTGTAGGCACGTGATCAAGATTATTTTTTTCAGTAAAATAATAAAAAATCATAAAGTTTACAATTACAGTCGATGCTCCATATAATTGACGGGTATCCGTTATCTCGAACTGTTGCCGTCTACAGTCGTGTGCATAAATATTTGGAAAACGTCCTGATTTCAGTGTTGAATTTCTTGTTTTGTTTGCTGGTGTCAGGTTTAGACTAGGCACTGTTGTCAAAACAGTCAACATTAAAATTTGGGGAGGGGGGAGATTGTTTTTCCAAAAAAAAATTTTGCACACGATTGTAGAACTTTATTTCCGGTCCCTTCAGTCAATCTCTTGTAGGAAAAATTATGTTCTATATCTCGAACTTACGCTTTGTCGAACTATTTTTCCGGCTCATATTTTTCAGCTTATTTTATCACGTTATCTCGAATTTAAATTTTCGTACAAAAACATTCGATTTTATAAAAACTTCGATTGATACATAAAAGAGACTTTCGAATGTTTACAATTGGGATTTTTGAAATCCTCCTCATTTCAAAAAGGGCTACCAAGCGGAAGCTCGTGGTAAAAACGTTGGCTGAGAAATGCATATATTTTGTCCTTTTTCTGTTCCTTATTTTCGGTTAAACAATCTAATCAAGAACGTAAACTTTCCTAAACAAGTACGGGTATTCAACTATTTCGAACGTTGAAGGCCTTCGACGATCGATATATCGACTATCCTTTATCTCGAACTATCGATATCTCGAAATTATTCGTCGGTCCCCTGAGAGTTCGAGATATCGAGCGTCGACTGTATTGTCGTTTCTGAGTGAATGGGTATTTTCAACTTTCGAAATGACTTCATTTGCTGCCTTAACAGCTTCTGTGATACATGCTTTGTCGAATCCATTCAAAACCGATTCATTCTGCTGTTTCAGGTATTCAAACATTTCAACAATCCAACGCGCATGTAATGGTTTTAAATCAGACAATTTTTTATTGATACTTTTACATTACCTTGAGCTATACCCTTCTTTTACTGCTCGTTAACACGATCTGCGTACGGCGTATATAATATATAAACTTCTTCGTTTTCTGATTGATCGAAATATCAAGAGGCTCTGGAACTTATTAGTTCTGTTATGCGGTACGATAACCAGCTCACAATCACTTTCCATTTGGACATAGAAGTTATACTTGATTTAAATTATGTTTTATTTCATTTCGTGCTTGGTTTTTACACTTATGAATACAGTGGAAATCTCTCAATTGTCGATAATGAAAGATAACGACAACGATAAAGGTTATAAGGCCATCATGATCGAGTCAGAATAACTCGCGACATGTGAGACAAAAATTCAGTCAAACAAAATTGATTTCAAATAAATGACGAGGGCACACCAGTTTTAATTAAGGATCGTTTCCATTTGACTGAATTTTCCGCTATAGCGAAAAAAGCTCAATTAATTGTGCATTCAATGATGAAATGGCTCTGACGGTTATTAACCGTCAGAGCCATTTGACTGGCTTTTTATAATTTTTATGGTAACCACATAAAAAGTAATAAAACGTGCTTGCTAACCACAACCTGATGTGAATAAACTAAAAAAATATTTTCGGGATTTTGTAAAAAAAAATATTTTCGGGATTTTGTTAAGAATTATTTTGTTTATAAAGGACATCGGCGACACTGGGTGTCTAAGCTAGTGAATTTGGTAATGTCATTCTCTGCATCAAGCTGCAAATTAAACCTCGCCACTTGGAAACAAGTTGAGTTTCTTTCTATTTAGCTAGTCTTATCTTGATGGTTTGCTAGGTAGCTAAGTGTGTTAGCTAGCTACTTTTCTAGTTATTCAACTTTGTCAGTTAAAATATTTCCATGTAAGCAGTATCACTTTATAATCTCGTTTCTTGTACTTTCATTGCTTAGTATAATACCTTTTATTAAATATTTTACTTTGAAAAAAAACGTGCTACAGCTCTTCTGTCATTTTTATTACGAACGGCTTTCTCCTGTTCGTCCCAGACTTGCAGCCTCACCAAAATGTTTTTTGTGACGCAATAATTATGTGACACATCCGCGCCAATCAGGTTTCATATCGGACCAGCCTCCTCCAGGGCCATTGTTCGTATCGCCGTCCCGATGTCAGAAAAGATAGAAGATACCCTGGGGACGAGGTTTTTCGTCCTCTCTCATTTCCTTCGTAATCAATTAAATAAAAATCATCATCATCATAAATCATTGTAACTTTAAAAATATTACCACTTATCTGTTCAGTCATTGTCATTAAATAATATAGATATCATCATGTCATGAACAAGCGAGTTTATTCTAGGCTACGTTTCGACAGGTACAGATGTCATCAACGGGCAATGATCGTAATCATCTTTGGCTATTTATAGTTGAAAGAAACAGCATTGTTCCGTAAAATAAATTTACATAATGCGTGCAAAAAATCAATATAATGTTTTGTTATATATTTCTGCCATACGTTTCGGTCCATACCCAATGTGTATGTACTTTTCAGTCAGTCATTTTTGACGGCAATTGTTAGAAGACATACTATATCTGATATTGGTTTAAATTCGGTTTAATGTCCATCCTCCACGATTACAGCTACTCTCAGGGACATAATTGTAGGGGGGGGGGGGGACAGCTACTCTCAGGGACATAATTGTAGGGAGGGGGGGGGGGGGGAAACTCCTGATTTCGAAAAAAAATCCCACCCATTTCAATTTATTAAGCCCACCCACAAATTAAGGATTATGTTTCCAAAGTCGACCCCCCCCTTTTTGTTGAGACCCCCCCCCTCACACACACACACAAATAAAAAAAGAAGAAATAGATAAATTTCTCTTTACACTATGCAAACAGTACAAAACACTTAAAAGTACAATAATAAAGTCTTTAAGAGAAGTTTTTCAAAGTTTTTCTTATTCAAATTTTTTTTTTAAAAAAATACTCCCCCCCTCCAATTATTAACACCCGCCCCCAATCTAGGTAACTTTGAGTGACATCCTACAGATTTCAATTTATTAAGACCCCCCATTCTAACATTTTCAAGTAAAATACCAACCCCCCCCCCCTGCTTAATAGCCCCTCCCTACAATTATATACCGGAGAGTACGACTTTGCTGGACTTTTCTTTACTACCAGAATAATAAAGATGTAGTTTCTCTTCCGTCGTCTGGGAAACTCGACATGTGACATTTCCGAACTGATAATTATAAAAGTTGGAAAGTTTTTTTGTTTCATTTTATTTCATTGTGCATACAGACAGTGTACCTTATATGGACATTGTTAGTGATAATCATTATGTTCTTTGTTTCTTTATAGTGTAGATTAAAACTGGTGGGTGAAATATATATATACTAGTCGATAAGGCCCGTTGGAAAAATCCACTGAGGCAGGATAAAAATTTTGATGACGTCAGCAACCCATCCACTAAAATAAATTTAGAATTTTGTTTTCACGTTGCCTCTATTTTGGAGAGCTTAAGGCGCTGATCAAGAAAATGTATATGATCATGTGCTTTTGATGAGCGGTTAAGGAGATATAAGGGTTTTAAAATTTTGCTGACGTCAGCAATGGCCCCGTCCAAACCGAAAATATTTTTTTTAGAAATTTGGATACCTGTTGCGTTTTTCGTATAGATCTTGAAACGCTGATCAAGAAAATGTATAGGATTATGTACTTTTTACAAACGGTTGCGGAGATATTAAGGTTTGAAGGTTTTTTGATGACGTCATCAACCCGTCCATTCCGAAACGGATTTGGTGACCCAGGTTTGGGAAACTTACCCAAATTGGTCCTGGGTGGTCCCTAGTTACCCACGCGGTGAAAAATCATTGACGTCACCACCTCGTTTCCAAGTTATTCAGCCTCAAAGTTTTAGGTGCACT
Organism: Hydractinia echinata; assembly: GCA_030067915.1. Lineage (NCBI taxonomy): Eukaryota > Metazoa > Cnidaria > Hydrozoa > Anthoathecata > Hydractiniidae > Hydractinia > Hydractinia echinata. Next base: position 12,930 of record JASGCC010004162.1, on the reverse strand, counting down.
GTAATGGCTTCATTAATTTAATATAGGATATTGACGTTAAAGTAGTGTTATTGACGTCGCGCCGTAACGTCAGAAAACTTAACATATTAGACATGCATTTTTCGGCAATATCAAAGGAAAATGAACACATCCACTTTGCCTGTTACGGACAGACACAGTCTCCGTATTATTATAAGAGATACTAGTATTTAGTCCCGTGGAAAAATCCACTATAGATACCGAATAAAGAAACAGCGAAAATAGTAAGCGAAATTAATTCATTGTTCCTTTCATCTTTTTTTGTTGTTAATTTGTTGTTAATTTAGTTTAAGCGGGGATGATTAAAACCAATATGTTTTTCATATAACAGTAGACAAATAGATGCGTGCATAAAAATTAATTACCCGTGACTTTTGTGTGATAAAGTTTACATCATTACACTTCGTAGCAACACAAGATTGCAAAGAATTTTCATAAAAATTACGACACGTTTTATTTTTATTAACATGTTTCGACTTTACCAAAGTCATCTTCAGAATATTATACAAAAGTTAGATACATACACTCTTTATACACAATTTTTTTTCCAAAAGTTATTTAAATATTTCCCAAAAGTACAATTTTATATGAATTATACACAAGCTAATCAATATTGACAAAATAATATTAGATAAACTAACAAAAGTTAGTTAAATAAAATTTATATACACAATTTGTTTTAAGATAATTAAATATTTCCCAAAAGTACAATTTTTAATTTTATTAAATGAATTTTGGAAAAAAAAATTGTGTATAAAGAGTGTATGTATCTAACTTTTGTATAATATTCTGAAGATGACTTTGGTAAAGTCGAAACATGTTAATAAAAAGAAAACGTGTCGTAATTTTTATGAAAACAAGGGTTTTTATGAGAACAATAAAATAAATTAAACGTGACTTTTTTAAAACAAAAATTTTGAATTAACTTGAAAAAGCACACAAAAGACAGAATAAAAATAAAAGGTTAGCAAAAGTGACATGTTACCGCGGCTGTTTCTTTAGAAAAAACAACACATCCACTTTGCCTGTTACAGACAGACACAGTCTCTGTATTATTATATAGGTAGAATATGTATATACAGTTTGACTATCTCTGGTTGTTATTGATTTTCACAGATAACATGAGAGTGCTGATATTTCTCCTCATTACACCAGTGACTGATTGGATGGCATGTGCTAAACTGTGTGACCGAATATATTTCAAAGATCCATCAGAAAAGACATTTCCATTTGTAAACATATTAAATGGTATTTATAAAAAAGTTAACGTCGGATACGAGAGTTTTCCAGTTTATAAGCACATGCAGGCACGCGTTATGTTTACGTATGTGAGTTCTGATCACTCCGTAGGATTTTTTGTTGATCAAGACGTTGCTTCAGCTCCAGGCCTGCGTTGTTCTTTACGCATAACTAGAAATGAAATATATTCAGGACGTTGGATGCACCTTACAAATAAGACAAATCCATTCGCAGAAATATTTAGCGAGTGTTACTTAACATATGGAAATTCAAAACAGGTGAAATTAAATTACACTTTGACACCTGTTTGTATGAGGAATGATATTGTTGCATGCAATGGTGGAGATGTGTTCCTATTTATTCGTGGCATTAAAGTTGTTTTACTTAAAAAAGAAGAAGGCAAGGTTTCACATATCGCCAACAGGGGTATGTTTGAATATTATGATCCACCAAAGAGAACTGAGCTTTTTTTTGATGTTTCAACAGAAAGATGGGTTATAAGCTCTAACAAGGAAATTCTTTTTATACAAGACAAAATACAAAGATTTTGCTTTACGTCCTGAATTTATCACATCAAGCTGGAATGCATTATTTCCTACATTCTTCTGTGTTTCACAAATATACAAATGTTCACGTTGCAAACATGGTGAGTGCCAAAGAGTTAGTATAGAATACGAATCGAATTTCAAAATTAAGCATCATGTATATTATACATGTTCCTGTTACTTTGGTTACAAAGGTAAATATTGTGATAAAAAATCTCCTGGTTGTGCTATTCCAGAGGGACACGAGGGGCTGATTGTGAATACGGATCGATATAGTGTGGCTTCATACTTCTGTGGCAATCTTAGTGATGACACTGAACCTGTTTTTTTCCCAATGATTTGCGATGCAAATTCCCAATGGAAAATCAATGGAACTTGTCAATATTTCTTTTCAAAAAGAAAAACGTTTTATGTTATTGTGTCGACTGGATCAATTTTACTGTTACTGCTTTGTCTTCTTGGCTTGGGTTTGTATTTAAATGTATCAAGAATTGACAGTAAATGGATTCTCGTGTATTCTACAAGTTGGAGTTTATGTGAGTACATTATGCCCTTGGGTTAATATTCTCACTCTCTCACTATGTTATACTGTATGGGCTAATTATGTACAGACAAATCCGATTAAATAGGGGGGTAAAATTAATATCCATACACAATGGATGTGTACTACACAAGCGTTTGTTGGAATTTTAGAGTTCCACATTGCAAAGAGTAGAAGGTTGTGTTATCTATAAATTATACTTCTGTATGCTGACAAATTTAAACTATATCTAGCTTAAAAACCACTCAAAACAGTTTCTAGCCTAACCACCTGTAAAATCGCTTGGTAACGTATGATAATCTTAAAACATGCTAGCATTTTATTAAGCGTGGTTGTTACTTAGGTTTCGCTTAAGCAAGATTTTAAATATGTCACGTTTGCAACACATTGTTAATTAATTGTTTTGTTATTTCGCGAAGAATAATTTTTCACCGAATTTCAAATAATTTTTAAGATTTAAGGATAATTGTGTGAAATATCCTGAATCTAGTATATATCATATTAAAAATATTCGCGTCAATTACTCGTAAATAGTGAAATTTTTGGATGATTTTTAAGGGTATTTATTTTCGCAAATGACGACCATCGTTATTTTTTCGCAAACATTTAATTTCGCGAAAAGAAAAAGTCACGCAATTCGCAAAAATTTATTCGTAAAAATTTACTCATTAAGATATTGCTAATGTGTTGCTTATGACAATGGTGTAACTGAATATAAATCTTGCCAACGCTAGATTTTATTTAAGCTGGCCTTTTTAAAAAGTACAAAAATTAAACACTAAATGTCAAAAATCTGAATTCTGGATATTTGTTAGCTTCTCGTGAATTAGGATTTTTTTATAGATGGCTTCACATGGGTATGTATCAAGCTATGGAACCATACATCCTCTTTTGAACACACACGTGCTGTGGTGTTGGACTCAATGGGTTATTTCATCATCTTCCTCTCTGTGTTTATAAATACACGTATTTGCGAGTATCCGAGAAGTCTTGTAAAGCCGATGCTAGGTATACATTTACGTTTTGCCACTTTCATTCCTAGATTTCATATCTTTTTGAGCTGGCTCTAAAAGATTTATGTGTAGGAGAGAGATTATATTAAAAATTTTACAGCCAGGTGCAGCAGCCGTTTTCGTCCTCAAGGTGTTTTGGCCCCTGAGCCATGTTATTTCATTCAACATATTTTTATAATTTTTTTAGGAGGACTTGGAATAGTAGGCGCGATGGTATTACATAGAGTCTATTTAGCCAGTAACAACGGAAATATTTCAACACTACTGTTTCTCGTTATACTTTACTGTATACTGTTAACAGATCAGTACATCAACATAAGAAGGACGAGAAAATACTTGGATACACTTTCTGAAGGTGTTATTAGATTTTGTGAAGATATGGCGAGGGTCAAGCCAAAGTTGAAAGTAAAAATATCTTCTTCTCATGATCCGAATAATGAGGAAGGCTTAAACGAAACATTCTCTGAGGTAATAGACGTTCCGATTGCATCGTGGAAACATAAAGATAAAGTGTATGATTTTCAAGAGCCTGCTGTCTGGAAGGTGAGCGAGAATATTGTTTGGAGTGAAAACGATAGTGAAGAACGATTTCATGAATATTTATTTCACTTGGAGAGTATTTATCATCGTCATGATGAACAATCTACATGCAAGTTTGAACTATATACACCTGGTTTCAAGGATTGCGCTTTTTACTGTGGAAACAAATCAGTGTTGTCATTCTCTTATTGGAGTTTGATATTTGTCTTGATCTCCTTTTTACACTGGCCGTTGAGATATAAATACATCATTTGTGGACTGCGAGAAAAGGAGTTTGTTATAGAAAAAGAGATTTCTTATAGATCAATCAGTACTGCTATTGACAACCCACCACCTAACTATGAAGAAGCGGTCCACACATCTATCACTCCTCCACCGTGTTATGAAGAAGCCACTGATTTTGATCGTTTATTGGAAGGTGGTTTCCGCCCTTCTTATGAAGAAATTATGTTGCAGACAAGAAGCTAATTAAACAGAAAGAATTTTTGTAAATATGATTATTTATTTTCTTCGCATACTTTCTTTGAAATTTATTTTTTTAACATGCGTATAACATTTAGTCAGTTTTTTAAAATATCATTAGGAATATTTGTATATTTTTAGTACCATTTGGTCACGTCAACATTTTCTGTTTTTCCCCGCCTTCATTGCTATGCCTCTGCTGACTTCTATCTGCTGGATAAATTTTCTTAACATTTTTAAACTTTTTGTTTTACAAAACATCTAAAGCAACTTTTGATACATGGCAATGTAATGTCTTCTATATTATGACGTTTTTATTGGCTCATATCGATCACGTGAGCGTGCGCTATTTTTGTGTAGCGACCGGCTAAAATGTAAACAAAATAGGGAAACAAACTTTCGTGAAATTTGAACGCAACCTCGTTCCCAGGGCATTTTGCCTTGTTGATGAATGATTGATGAAATAACGGCTCAGGGGCCAGAAGACCCTGGGGACGAGGTTGATTTGAACGCTGTAAAATGTCTAAAGAAAATCTCAGTTTTACACTATCTTAGGGAATTAATTTTACGAGTTTTTTTCAATTTTCGAAAATTAGTTCACGCGAAAGTTATTGAGAAACTTGCTATTCGAGAAATCCGCAAAAATTAATTCCCGCTAAATTTAGTTTTTTTCTTATTTGAGAAAACGATTCAACTTCACCAGATTTTAAATCACACGTAAGTAGTGTGATTGTTTTTTTTACGCTTGTCAGGACATTTTTATTACACTGGTTTCCTAATTGATCCTACCACTGGGTCCAAAATTTCCTACTATTTCTCGCGAAAAGCTGTTGTTGTTGTTGTTGTTCCTTTGTGTTTGGTTAATGTCATAAAACTTAGTATGAATACAGTAGTAGTAAGGGGTCACGATGAGTACAATTTAGCTCCTTTGACACCTTGACCCCCAAAAACACCGCCTCAACCACCTCGCCCCTCCCCCCACACCTAACCCTCCCAAAACCGGTAAATCCGACGGCATCCGAAAACAAATCCGAAACCAAATCCGATTCCGACAAACCCGACAATATCTAGGACATGCGCACAAGGGCAACAAGTGATAATGCTGACATCAACAAAAATTCGAGCATGCGCAGTTGAGTAACGGTATCCCTACCCGACCGTGCTATATGAGGCTCGGTTGTACCCATAATAAAAGATGAGTTGGTTCAGGAACGCTATCAGCAAACTATACGACACTGTGTCAGCACCGGTAGCAGCAACTCGCGACGCTCTCACCGATCAACTACGGAGCGTGCAGGATACTGTTACCTACTACTATAACAAGGCGAAGGAGCAAATCTCAGGAGTGACAACGCTCCACGATGAGGTCCAACGGATCACCATCGAAGATGAATATCAGGGAATCGCCGACCTCAAACACATGTTCGGAGGGGAGAAGGAGCAAGCCACGAACCAGGAAGGAATCGAGGATATCCAGAACATATTTGATGAGAATGACACGCAATTTTTGGAAGAGGGAAGGCGCACCAAGACGTGGCAGTTCAACAAGAACCTCAACCAACCTCTGACAGAGGCTATCATGCAAAAAATCACGCCTCACGTAGACATGCCCGTCAAGGTAGTCTACAGTTTCAGCTGTGACATCACCGAGGTGGTGGCGACGTGTCTGCCTACCACAAGACCAAGAGCTCCAAGTTACTATCAAGCATGGCGGATATCGAGGCCTTTATGGAGGAATGTGAGATGAAGCGGCTCGATCTGGAAGATGCAGAGTTCTGGACCAAGGCCTATCTACCACCTGACAGAACTATCGAGACTCCGGGGGCCTACGAAGGCAAAATTGTCTTCAAGCATGTGCGGGTCAAGATCATCTCCACAAGGGAGCCTCTACTCGGATGCGGACCTTTGCCTGACTGGCCGCGGGGTAAAAGGTGCATCTACAGCTTTGACAAAGACGATGAAAAAACCGACAACCTGTGCTTCTGGAGATGCCTCGCGGTGCACAACCGGGTAGATCGAAAGCAGCGTGAAAAACATATCACGCAAAGTTCCCTCGCCCTGGCACGCACGTACTACGAGTACTCCCACCTAAAGCGTCAAGATGTACGTGCTACGAAGCTCGTTGACTTTGAGGGTATTGCCAAACAATTCGATATCAACATCAGAGTCTTTGAACCCAAGACGAACTCTGACAGGGCACCATGGTGGCTCGTCTATGGTCAAAATCAGTACAAAGAGAGGTTAGACACGATCAATCTTGGTATGCTGGATGGCCACTGTTTCTATATCAAGGATTTAGACGTACTAGCGCGACAGAAATGGGAATGCGAGGCTTGCACCCAAATCTTCACGAAAAGCAACCACCTCACGCGGCATAAGCAGAACGAGTGCAAGGGTGCAAAAACGACGATCATTTGCAAAGGCAAAAAGGTGAAGCGCATGCCGTGCAGGTCCGAGAAGGTCTTTTACAACGAGGATGGTTACAGTGACGCGGCATGTCGGTGGATAGAAGCCATGTCGGCGCAAACCGGAAATCATATACATCACGCACTCTGCGGGCATGGGGGAGAACGTGTTATACGTGATCTAGGTAAGGATGTCTACCTTTTAGATGGCTACGAACCTCAGACCAAAACAGTCTATGAATATCACGGCTGCAAGTGGCATGGATGCCCCTGTCAACCCAACAGAACCAACGCGGACAAAAATCAGTATTTTCTCACCAAGTTCAAGGAGGACCACATCCAAAAACTGGGCTATAACATCGTGACAGCCTGGGAGTGCGAGAACCCTCTAAAAATTAAGGGGTACCTCAAGAAAGAATTTCGCACATACCCCCACTACATCGTGTTTGACTTTGAGGCCCTCTTAGCACCTTTACACCAGCGGCAAACATCCGATCTAACATACCTCTCAGAGCATATCCCTGTAAGTGTCGCCATACACGATAGTCTCAATGAACATCCAACGTTCATCATGCACGAGTATCCCAATGTGTTGGTTAAGAAGTTTGTTGAGCAGCTTGAGAGAAGACAGGCCCTCATCTTCGAAGAAGTTGAAACCCTCTACCCAAAACCTGACGACTTTGAGATGCTCCCCGTCAAGAAGCAAGAAGCTTGGAACGAGTGGGTGAACCAAGTGGCGGTGATTGGTTTCAACAGCGGAAAGTATGATATCAACCTGATCAAGCGGTACTTTGTCGAGCAAATTGCCGACGACAACGAGAAAATCAAAGTGGCAAAGAAGGACAACGACTACATGTTCCTTTCAACCTCGAAGTTTAAATTCCTCGACATCAAAAATTTTCTCGCCCCTGGGATAAGTTATGCCGGCTGGTGCAAGTCTCTGGAATGTGGGCTCGAAAAGCTCGTGTTCCCTTACGAATGGTTGTCGAACTACGATAAGCTGAACCATGTCGGCCCCGTCGAGCACGAGAACTTTTATAGTAGCCTTAGCGGGAAAAACGCGCTCTCACCAGAGGAGTACCAAACATTCAAGGGAGAGTTCTACAAGCGCGGCTGCGTTACTATGATGGACTGGCTGGCTGACTACAATCTTGCAGACGTGATACCCTTCATTGAAGCTGTTGACAAGACGAGACTGCAGTACTACGAGGATGGGGTTGACATTCTCAAGGATGCCGTTAGTATTCCAGGTGTGTCGATGCGCTATGTATTGAACAAGTCTCTGCGTCTACACCCCGAGTTAGAGCTCTACGCACCAGGGGACCCCTGCAAGCATAAGTGCAAAGAAGACTGCTTCAAATCCCGGTGCAAATCCTGCATCGAAGCTCAAAAAGCCTGCGGTGAGTGCACGAGAAACGAGGCCTACGAGCTCTTGCAGACCGGGATGGTTGGCGGCCCAGCGATTGTCTTTTGCAGGTACCACGAGAGGGATGTGACAGCTATAAGATCTCACATATACAGCGAACCCCGCGAATGCAAGACCAATCTCGGTTACGATGCGAACATGCTCTATCCAAGTACCCTACTGCAAGATTTCCCATGTGGGAAGGAAAAGTTGATCAAGATTGCTGAACCGACAGCGGGATTGGAGGATCTGGAGCAAGGTGTTCTAGACGGCTCGCTCTTTGGGTTTGCACAAGTAGATATAGAAGTGCCCCCAGAGCTGTATGACAAGTTCAACGAGATGTCTCCGCTGTTTGTGGTCAAGGAGATACCTGACACCCAAATCCCCGTGCACATGCAGGAGGATTTAACTAAGACAGGGCGCAAACGTGTTCCAGGAACCAAGAAGCGCATGCTCGAGTTCTATTATGATTTTCTCGACAAGTACGTAGACCGACGAGACTTTGAGTATGTGTACACAGATACCGACTCGGCGTATTTTACCATCTCTGGGGACGAGTTGCGAGATGTTGTTCGCTCTGAATCCCTCGATGAGTACGATGAGGACGTGGAGAACTGGCTCGTCACCGACAAGCACTCGAGTCGAACGGGAGGGTTGTTCAAACCTGAATTCATCGAGTCTAGGATGATTGCCTTGACAGCCAAGTGCTACTTTGTCGAAGGGCAAGAAGGTACAAAATTCTCGTGTAAAGGTATGTCCAAGCGTCAGAACGAATTGACATGGTTAATGTACCTGGGAGCTTTAAAGGGTGAGCTAGATACCGCTAAAAATGTAGGTTTCAGGGTGCACAACCAGGGCATGGTGACCTATGAGCAAAACAAGCTGGGGCTCTCGGCTTATTACGATAAGCGAAAGGTGCACGATGACGGTGTACATACCTCCCCTCTTATGTTGTGAATAGTGTAGAGTGTAGTTTTGTGTACTTGATCCAGTACACAAGACAAATGGAAATATGCCTACTAATCGCCATACTACTGCCCTATGTCTTGATTATACTCATCTTCTTCCGCTATCGACGTATAATAAAAACGATGTCTGATATTGCCGAGATATTTGATGGTGTCGACACCCCACCTCCACAAGCGCAGCAACCCATTGACAAGCGTCAAGCCTTGAAAGAAGCCATACGTCGCGGGCAGAAGCATCTCCTACCCAAAAAGTGCACAGAGGCCTCGCTCGATAAAGCCTCACCAGAGGTGATCGAAAAAATCCACACTGACTTTCTTCAACGTGAACTACAAGAGAAGGGTGAGAAGACTGCGAAAGCCCTATCGTCACAAGCCATCAGCATGTATAGCAAAGTTGTGGGGCGTGTGGTGCGGCTTGACAGCGCGGAGAGTCTTTGCAAAGATATCGAGGAGGACCCTATCATCAAAGACTCCATGGCTGACTTGGGTCTCCTTGTCTACTCTGCTTTTGGTAAATTTCTAACACCTCTGTTAGTAGTTGCGCACACTGTAAATCACTGCCAACTATCCGTGTCCAAGGTGTGTGAAGAGCAAGAGGAGGTTAAGGAGGAAGAGTCGTAGAGGTCTACATTTAAATGTCTTATGGCTCTTGAGGTCTATAAGATAAATGGGTGAAGAATCTAACCAAGTCATAACTAAGAAGAACGAAGGTCGTGTTGCTGCTGTCAAGAAACTTGCTGAATGGAACCGCAATAACAAGGCCAACTTGCAACTCCGACCGAAACTGTCCAGAGGGATAAAGGAGATCCTTGAGGATCAGGGTCTGGCCTTCCATCTTACCCTAAAAAAGAAGTGATTCTTATACATCTTAGATTTATAAGAAATGAACGAGGAATCTAACCAAGTCATAATCAAGAAGAACGAAGGTCGTGTTGCTGCTGGCAAGAAACTTGCCGAATGGAACCGTAAGAACAAGGCCGACTTAATGAAGAACGTGGGCGAAAGTACTTCCCAAGAGGGTCAGGAACCTGTTGTAGATCCTAGCAAGTCGACGAGCCCAAAGCCATACATGTATGGTGTAAGTACGCTTGCCGTGCTTATGATAGGAGTTGGGGTTTGGTGTAGATTTGTCAGGGTTGAAAATGAATCCCACGCGAAGCCCGGAGGCAAACCAGCGACTAATCCAGAGCTTCAGCAAAAACCCACGCGACAGCCCGATATCGACATTTTCAAAATGAAATAACCTCTCTAATAAATGAGTTCAAACGTAACGCCTCAGCAGAAAGAGATTATCGACATGCTGTATGAAACAGTCGTGGACCTGGGGTTCACATTTGCCTACGCGATGGCTGGCAAAAAGTTCCTTGGCACTACAAGCCCCAGCACCAAGATGGATACCAGTGATGCTCTCAAGATGGTGGCTTACTTCTCAGCAGGTAGAGGTTCAAGAGAGATGGCTGTCTCCAAAGGTTGGATCCCTGCAAGTATCGTCCCTAAACCAAAATAGAGGAGGTACTGGTACTACCGGCGCCACGCAGGGTTAAAATAGTCATGACATCTTCGTAATATTAGATGTGCATGGTTCTGTCTGCTACCGGCAGATAGAATAAATGGTTCTTGACATTGTGAAAGACCCTCATACAGCGATCTTTACAGGTCCTACAAGTTGCGGAAAGACTCAGCGAGTCCTTGATTTGCTTGAGAACGAATACAAGCACCACTTCAACAACATTGTCCTCCTGTGCCCTACAATACAGTGAAACAAGACCTACTTGGAGAGATCCTGGCTCTGGAAAGATGACTACGTCTTCCTGATAGACCCCAAAGATTCATTGTTCGACTGGATCCAAAAACTATCAAAGCTCCTAGCGGGGGAAGAGACGTTGTTCATCGTCGATGACATGATCGCCGATGAAAGCCTCGACAAGCGTCGACAACCCCTACTCGAGCTCGCTATAAGTGGGAGGCACAAACGTCACAGTTTGTGGCTACTCACGCAAAGTTATACAGCTCTCCCGAAGAACCTCCGACGGCAGGAAAAGCAGCTCTTCATGTGGTATCCCCATATCCGATCGGACATGAAGATGATAGACGAGGAAACCAACATGATCAACGACTGGAGTGTGATCAAAGCTGGGTTGAAAAGATCAAAGCATGCTTGCTTGTACGTGAGGATGGAGCACCCTCGAACCTGGAAGATCCTCGATTAAGCTTGAGATATCAGTGGGGTGGCTTCAATCCACCCCGGTCATGTATGCGAGAGGCAAGAACCAGGCCCTTAGATGGTCTGCATAATAGGGTTCGATCAACTCCCTTCATCAGCTTGTTCGAGCTCACAAAACTATAAGATAAAATGTCTTATCAAATTACTCTGTTTAACGCAATACCTGCAGGAGCCATCGAGATCCTATTCGATAAACAAGATCAACCCCTGTTCAAGCGTGCTGATCTGGGTAGGTTTTTGGGAATTGTTGATATTGGAACCTCCTCCTATCGAGATATCACGACCATTTCGCGTTGTGAGATAGGATTGTTTTTAAAACAAGCCCTTGGAAGAGGGAAAAATCCGCATGATGCCTTCGTTACGCTAGGAGGGGCCATCAAGATTACCGTTAGATCAAGAAAGTCCAAGGCTGTAGATTTGACAATATGGCTAGCTGGAAAAAGTCGAAAAATTACAAGATGAGGTCAGAGAGCAGCGCAAGCTACTCGAAGAAAAAGACGTGGCAATCGAAGAGCAGAGCCAAGCTCTGGCGCTGTTTAATGATGACCTCGAACAAAGGGACGTGGCCATCGCCAACCTAGAGGACGGTCTCCAGGAGAGGGACGAAGAAATCGTTGAACTACGAGAAAGACACGTTCCACAGGGATACCCTTATGACAACATGCTATACGTGGTTAACAAGAATGATCCTCATGATAAACATCCCTACTACATGATCAGATGTCAACGTAGACGGCAGGGTAAGAGCATGGGAATACTGATGACAAAGTACCCCAATAGCACCATACTCGGGAGATGTGACGATCCTAACGCGATACACACCTGGTGTCGGTTCAAGGAGGACACTCTGGGGGCTGCGAACTCTTACAAAAACCATTTCAGCCTGCCCGACGATGATGCGCGTGAGTTGTTCGAGGGAATGTTCGACATTGACATAGAGTAGTAGCTTACGAGATTTTTGTAGCCCCCCTCGGGCCACAAAAACATTTACCACTCTTTCACATACTCCGGAGGTACTTCAACATCCTCCGGGATCAGCATGAGCTCCTCCGAGACGAAGCTTCGATCAGGCCCACCTTCAAGATAGTACAACAACCTTGTACCAGCCACGATACGGTCGAGTCTATACGTTTTCTTGCTCCACCATGCGTCGGTCGCGCGTCTTTTAGCATCACCGTGCTCTTCTCCAGGTTGCAGAAGATACAAGTAAAGACCGTCATCGGGTAGAGGCTTTTCTTGCCCGCCAGGCGATGCTTGATTTTTTGCAAGCGGGACTTCCTCTAGCTTGATCGCTTTCGAGGGCTTCATGCCGATCATGATAGTTTTGGTGTTGTTCAAACTTTTGACGATACTGTACAGATGCTTGACCCATGTGGTACTTTGTTCATCAGAGACCAGCTCTTGTGCATCCTGAGGTTTGAAGAGCCTCTCCGCGAGCACCTTGTTGTAGGATTCGACAAGCGCCGTAAAAGTGTGGTGGTACTTGGTGGTTGCCCGCTTTAATTCGACCCCTTTGCTCTCCAGCAGCTTCGTAACGTCAGACTTGAACTCGGAGCCGTTGTCGCACTGG
>JASGCC010004161.1:0-20965 GCA_030067915.1 Hydractinia echinata | reverse complement strand
CCAGGAAAAGACTTGGGACGTCGCAGTCCATTGAGAGTGGAAGGACTAGACCGATGGTAACCTGCGCAGGCACGTGGAAGCACGTGATTTACGTGTAAGGCCTTTTATTAGGCAGCAAAAGGCCATATTACAGCTTTAGAGGCCTGTGCACGTAGTAGACGGTGTTCTAAGGCCATGGCGCCAGGGAAAACGACTTGGGACGTCGCAGTCCATTGAGAGTGGAAGGACTAGACCGATGTAACCTGCGCAGGCACGTGGAAGCACGTGATTTACGTGTAAGGCCTTTATTAGGCCGCAAAAGGCCATATTACAGTCTTTAGAGGCCTGTGCATGTAGTTGACGGTGTTCTAAGGCCAGGCGCCAGGGAAAACGACTTGGGACGTCGCAGTCCATTGAGAGTGAAGGACTAGACCGAGGTAACCTGCGCAGGCGTGGAAGCACGTGATTTACGTGTAAGGCCTTTATTAGGCCGCAAAAGGCCATATTACAGTCTTTAGAGGCCTGTGCATGTAGTTGACGGTGTTCTAAGGCCATGGCGCCAGGAAAAAGACTTGGGACGTCGCAGTCCATTGAGAGTGGAAGGACTAGACCGATGGTAACTGCGCAGGCACGTGGAAGCACGTGATTTACGTGTAAGGCCTTTATTAGGCCGCAAAAGGCCATATTACAGTTTAGAGGCCTGTGCATGTAGTTGACGGTGTTCTAAGGCCATGGCGCCAGGGAAAACGACTTGGGACGTCGCAGTCCATTGAGAGTGGAAGGACTAGACCGATCGTAACCTGCGCAGGCACGTGGAAGCACGTGATTTACGTGTAAGGCCTTTATTAGGCCGCAAAAGGCCATATTACAGTCTTTAGAGGCCTGTGCATGTAGTTGACGGTGTTAAGGCCATGGCGCCAGGAAAACGACTTGGGACGTCGCAGTCCATTGAGAGTGGAAGGACTAGACCGATGGTAACCTGCGCAGGCACGTGGAAGCACGTGATTTACGTGTAAGGCCTTTATTAGGCCGCAAAAGGCCATATTACAGCTTTAGAGGCCTGTGCATGTAGTAGACGGTGTTCTAAGGCCATGGCGCCAGGGAAAACGACTTGGGACGTCGCAGTCCATTGAGAGTGGAAGGACTAGACCGATGGTAACCTGCGCAGGCACGTGGAAGCACGTGATTTACGTGTAAGGCCTTTATTAGGCCGCAAAAGGCCATATTACAGCTTTAGAGGCCTGTGCATGTAGTTGACGGTGTTAAGGCCACGGCGCCAGGGAAAACGACTTGGGACGTCGCAGTCCATTGAGAGTGGAAGGACTAGACCGATGGTAACCTGCGCAGGCACGTGGAAGCACGTGATTTACGTGTAAGGCCTTTATTAGGCCGCAAAAGGCCATATTACAGTTTTAGAGGCCTGTGCATGTAGTTCAGGTGTTATAAGCCACGGCGCCAGGGAAAACGACTTGGGACGTCGCAGTCCATTGAGAGTGGAAGGACTAGACCGATGTAACCTGCGCAGGCACGTGGAAGCACGTGATTTACGTGTAAGGCTTTATTAGGCCGCAAAAGGCCATATTACAGCTTTAGAGGCCTGTGCATGTAGTAGACGGTGTTCTAAGGCCATGGCGCCAGGGAAAACGACTTGGGACGTCGCAGTCCATTGAGAGTGGAAGGACTAGACCGATGGTAACCTGCGCAGGCACGTGGAAGCACGTGATTTACGTGTAAGGCCTTTATTAGGCCGCAAAAGGCCATATTACAGTCTTTAGAGGCCTGTGCATGTAGTTGACGGTGTTAAGAGCCACGGCGCCAGGGAAAACGACTTGGGACGTCGCAGTCCATTGAGAGTGGAAGGACTAGACCGATGGTAACCTGCGCAGGCGCGTGGAAGCACGTGATTTACGTGTAAGGTTTTATTAGGCCGCAAAAGGCCATATTACAGTCTTTAGAGGCCTGTGCATGTAGTTGACGGTGTTCTAAGGCCATGGCGCCAGGAAAACGACTTGGGACGTCGCAGTCCATTGAGAGTGGAAGGACTAGACCGATGGTAACCTGCGCAGGCACGTGGAAGCACGTGATTTACGTGTAAGGCCTTTATTAGGCCGCAAAAGGCCATATTACAGTTTTAGAGGCCTGTGCATGTAGTTACGGTGTTATAAGCCACGGCGCCAGGGAAAACGACTTGGGACGTCGCAGTCCATTGAGAGTGGAAGGACTAGACCGATGGTAACCTGCGCAGGCACGTGGAAGCACGTGATTTACGTGTAAGGCCTTTATTAGGCCGCAAAAGGCCATATTACAGCTTTAGAGGCCTGTGCATGTAGTAGACGGTGTTCTAAGGCCATGGCGCCAGGGAAAACGACTTGGGACGTCGCAGTCCATTGAGAGTGGAAGGACTAGACCGATGGTAACCTGCGCAGGCACGTGGAAGCACGTGATTTACGTGTAAGGCCTTTATTAGGCCGCAAAAGGCCATATTACAGTCTTTAGAGGCCTGTGCATGTAGTTACGGTGTTCTAAGGCCATGGCGCCAGGGAAAACGACTTGGGACGTCGCAGTCCATTGAGAGTGGAAGGACTAGACCGATGGTAACCTGCGCAGGCACGTGGAAGCACGTGATTTACGTGTAAGGCCTTTTATTAGGCAAAAGGCCATATTACAGCTTTAGAGGCCTGTGCATGTAGTAGACGGTGTTCTAAGGCCATGGCGCCAGGGAAAACGACTTGGGACGTCGCAGTCCATTGAGAGTGGAAGGACTAGACCGATGGTAACCTGCGCAGGCACGTGGAAGCACGTGATTTACGTGTAAGGCCTTTATTAGGCCGCAAAAGGCCATATTACAGCTTTAGAGGCCTGTGCATGTAGTTGACGGTGTTCTAAGGCCACGGCGCCAGGGAAAACGACTTGGGACGTCGCAGTCCATTGAGAGTGGAAGGACTAGACCGATGGTAACCTGCGCAGGCACGTGGAAGCACGTGATTTACGTGTAAGGCCTTTATTAGGCCGCAAAAGGCCATATTACAGTTTAGAGGCCTGTGCATGTAGTTGACGGTGTTATAAGACCACGGCGCCAGGGAAAACGACTTGGGACGTCGCAGTCCATTGAGAGTGGAAGGACTAGACCGATGGTAACCTGCGCAGGCACGTGGAAGCACGTGATTTACGTGTAAGGCTTTATTAGGCCGCAAAAGGCCATATTACAGCTTTAGAGGCCTGTGCATGTAGTAGACGGTGTTCTAAGGCCATGGCGCCAGGGAAAACGACTTGGGACGTCGCAGTCCATTGAGAGTGGAAGGACTAGACCGATGGTAACCTGCGCAGGCACGTGGAAGCACGTGATTTACGTGTAAGGCCTTTATTAGGCCGCAAAAGGCCATATTACAGCTTTAGAGGCCTGTGCACGTAGTAGACGGTGTTCTAAGGCCATGGCGCCAGGGAAAACGACTTGGGACGTCGCAGTCCATTGAGAGTGGAAGGACTAGACCGATGGTAACCTGCGCAGGCACGTGGAAGCACGTGATTTACGTGTAAGGCCTTTATTAGGCCGCAAAAGGCCATATTACAGCTTTAGAGGCCTGTGCATGTAGTAGACGGTGTTCTAAGGCCATGGCGCCAGGGAAAACGACTTGGGACGTCGCAGTCCATTGAGAGTGGAAGGACTAGACCGATGGTAACCTGCGCAGGCACGTGGAAGCACGTGATTTACGTGTAAGGCCTTTATTAGGCCGCAAAAGGCCATATTACAGTCTTTAGAGGCCTGTGCATGTAGTTGACGGTGTTCTAAGGCCATGGCGCCAGGGAAAACGACTTGGGACGTCGCAGTCCATTGAGAGTGGAAGGACTAGACCGATGGTAACCTGCGCAGGCACGTGGAAGCACGTGATTTACGTGTAAGGCCTTTATTAGGCCGCAAAAGGCCATATTACAGTTTTAGAGGCCTGTGCATGTAGTACGGTGTTCTAAGGCCATGGCGCCAGGGAAAACGACTTGGGACGTCGCAGTCCATTGAGAGTGGAAGGACTAGACCGATGGTAACCTGCGCAGGCACGTGGAAGCACGTGATTTACGTGTAAGGCTTTTTAGGCCGCAAAAGGCCATATTACAGCTTTAGAGGCCTGTGCATGTAGTTGACGGTGTTCTAAGGCCATGGCGCCAGGGAAAACGACTTGGGACGTCGCAGTCCATTGAGAGTGGAAGGACTAGACCGATGGTAACCTGCGCAGGCGTGGAAGCACGTGATTTACGTGTAAGGTTTTATTAGGCCGCAAAAGGCCATATTACAGTCTTTAGAGGCCTGTGCATGTAGTTGACGGTGTTCTAAGGCCATGGCGCCAGGGAAAAACTTGGGACGTCGCAGTCCATTGAGAGTGGAAGGACTAGACCGATGGTAACCTGCGCAGGCACGTGGAAGCACGTGATTTACGTGTAAGGCCTTTATTAGGCCGCAAAAGGCCATATTACAGCTTTAGAGGCCTGTGCATGTAGTAGACGGTGTTCTAAGGCCATGGCGCCAGGGAAAACGACTTGGGACGTCGCAGTCCATTGAGAGTGGAAGGACTAGACCGATGGTAACCTGCGCAGGCACGTGGAAGCACGTGATTTACGTGTAAGGCCTTTATTAGGCCGCAAAAGGCCATATTACAGTTTTAGAGGCCTGTGCATGTAGTACGGTGTTATAAGGCCATGGCGCCAGGGAAAACGACTTGGGACGTCGCAGTCCATTGAGAGTGGAAGGACTAGACCGATGGTAACCTGCGCAGGCACGTGGAAGCACGTGATTTACGTGTAAGGCCTTTATTAGGCCGCAAAAGGCCATATTACAGCTTTAGAGGCCTGTGCATGTAGTAGACGGTGTTCTAAGGCCATGGCGCCAGGGAAAACGACTTGGGACGTCGCAGTCCATTGAGAGTGGAAGGACTAGACCGATGGTAACCTGCGCAGGCACGTGGAAGCACGTGATTTACGTGTAAGGCCTTTATTAGGCCGCAAAAGGCCATATTACAGCTTTAGAGGCCTGTGCATGTAGTAGACGGTGTTCTAAGGCCATGGCGCCAGGGAAAACGACTTGGGACGTCGCAGTCCATTGAGAGTGGAAGGACTAGACCGATGGTAACCTGCGCAGGCACGTGGAAGCACGTGATTTACGTGTAAGGCCTTTATTAGGCCGCAAAAGGCCATATTACAGTCTTTAGAGGCCTGTGCATGTAGTTGACGGTGTTCTAAGGCCATGGCGCCAGGGAAAACGACTTGGGACGTCGCAGTCCATTGAGAGTGGAAGGACTAGACCGATGGTAACCTGCGCAGGCACGTGGAAGCACGTGATTTACGTGTAAGGCCTTTATTAGGCCGCAAAAGGCCATATTACAGCTTTAGAGGCCTGTGCATGTAGTAGACGGTGTTCTAAGGCCATGGCGCCAGGGAAAACGACTTGGGACGTCGCAGTCCATTGAGAGTGGAAGGACTAGACCGATGGTAACCTGCGCAGTGGAAGCACGTGATTTACGTGTAAGGCCTTTATTAGGCCGCAAAAGGCCATATTACAGTCTTTAGAGGCCTGTGCATGTAGTTGACGGTGTTCTAAGGCCATGGCGCCAGGGAAAACGACTTGGGACGTCGCAGTCCATTGAGAGTGGAAGGACTAGACCGATGGTAACCTGCGCAGGCACGTGGAAGCACGTGATTTACGTGTAAGGCCTTTATTAGGCCGCAAAAGGCCATATTACAGCTTTAGAGGCCTGTGCATGTAGTTGACGGTGTTCTAAGGCCATGGCGCCAGGGAAAACGACTTGGGACGTCGCAGTCCATTGAGAGTGGAAGGACTAGACCGATCGTAACCTGCGCAGGCACGTGGAAGCACGTGATTTACGTGTAAGGCCTTTATTAGGCCGCAAAAGGCCATATTACAGTCTTTAGAGGCCTGTGCATGTAGTTGACGGTGTTCTAAGGCCATGGCGCCAGGGAAAACGACTTGGGACGTCGCAGTCCATTGAGAGTGGAAGGACTAGACCGATGGTAACCTGCGCAGGCGCGTGGAAGCACGTGATTTACGTGTAAGGTCCTTATTAGGCCGCAAAAGGCCATATTACAGTCTTTAGAGGCCTGTGCATGTAGTTGACGGTGTTCTAAGGCCATGGCGCCAGGGAAAACGACTTGGGACGTCGCAGTCCATTGAGAGTGGAAGGACTAGACCGATGGTAACCTGCGCAGGCACGTGGAAGCACGTGATTTACGTGTAAGGCCTTTATTAGGCCGCAAAAGGCCATATTACAGTTTAGAGGCCTGTGCATGTAGTTACGGTGTTATAAGGCCATGGCGCCAGGGAAAACGACTTGGGACGTCGCAGTCCATTGAGAGTGGAAGGACTAGACCGATGGTAACCTGCGCAGGCACGTGGAAGCACGTGATTTACGTGTAAGGCCTTTATTAGGCCGCAAAAGGCCATATTACAGCTTTAGAGGCCTGTGCATGTAGTAGACGGTGTTCTAAGGCCATGGCGCCAGGGAAAACGACTTGGGACGTCGCAGTCCATTGAGAGTGGAAGGACTAGACCGATGGTAACCTGCGCAGGCACGTGGAAGCACGTGATTTACGTGTAAGGCCTTTATTAGGCCCAAAAGGCCATATTACAGTCTTTAGAGGCCTGTGCATGTAGTACGGTGTTCTAAGGCCATGGCGCCAGGAAAACGACTTGGGACGTCGCAGTCCATTGAAGTGGAAGGACTAGACCGATGGTAACCTGCGCAGGCACGTGGAAGCACGTGATTTACGTGTAAGGCCTTTTTAGGCCGCAAAAGGCCATATTACAGCTTTAGAGGCCTGTGCATGTAGTTGACGGTGTTCTAAGGCCATGGCGCCAGGGAAAACGACTTGGGACGTCGCAGTCCATTGAGAGTGGAAGGACTAGACCGATGGTAACCTGCGCAGGCACGTGGAAGCACGTGATTTACGTGTAAGGCTTTATTAGGCCGCAAAAGGCCATATTACAGCTTTAGAGGCCTGTGCATGTAGTTACGGTGTTAAGGCCAGGCGCCAGGGAAAACGACTTGGGACGTCGCAGTCCATTGAGAGTGGAAGGACTAGACCGATGGTAACCTGCGCAGGCACGTGGAAGCACGTGATTTACGTGTAAGGCTTTATTAGGCCGCAAAAGGCCATATTACAGTTTTAGAGGCCTGTGCATGTAGTTCGGTGTTATAAGACCACGGCGCCAGGGAAAACGACTTGGGACGTCGCAGTCCATTGAGAGTGGAAGGACTAGACCGATGGTAACCTGCGCAGGCACGTGGAAGCACGTGATTTACGTGTAAGGCCTTTATTAGGCCGCAAAAGGCCATATTACAGCTTTAGAGGCCTGTGCATGTAGTAGACGGTGTTCTAAGGCCATGGCGCCAGGGAAAACGACTTGGGACGTCGCAGTCCATTGAGAGTGGAAGGACTAGACCGATGGTAACCTGCGCAGGCACGTGGAAGCACGTGATTTACGTGTAAGGCCTTTATTAGGCCGCAAAAGGCCATATTACAGCTTTAGAGGCCTGTGCAGTAGTAGCGGTGTTCTAAGGCCATGGCGCCAGGGAAAACGACTTGGGACGTCGCAGTCCATTGAGAGTGGAAGGACTAGACCGATGGTAACCTGCGCAGGCGTGGAAGCACGTGATTTACGTGTAAGGCCTTTATTAGGCCGCAAAAGGCCATATTACAGTCTTTAGAGGCCTGTGCATGTAGTTGACGGCGGCCAGGGAAAACGACTTGGGACGTCGCAGTCCATTGAGAGTGGAAGGACTAGACCGATGGTAACCTGCGCAGGCACGTGGAAGCACGTGATTTACGTGTAAGGCCTTTATTAGGCCGCAAAAGGCCATATTACAGCTTTAGAGGCCTGTGCATGTAGTAGACGGTGTTCTAAGGCCATGGCGCCAGGGAAAACGACTTGGGACGTCGCAGTCCATTGAGAGTGGAAGGACTAGACCGATGGTAACCTGCGCAGGCACGTGGAAGCACGTGATTTACGTGTAAGGCCTTTATTAGGCCGCAAAAGGCCATATTACAGCTTTAGAGGCCTGTGCATGTAGTAGACGGTGTTCTAAGGCCATGGCGCCAGGGAAAACGACTTGGGACGTCGCAGTCCATTGAGAGTGGAAGGACTAGACCGATGGTAACCTGCGCAGGCACGTGGAAGCACGTGATTTACGTGTAAGGCCTTTATTAGGCCGCAAAAGGCCATATTACAGTCTTTAGAGGCCTGTGCATGTAGTTGACGGTGTTCTAAGGCCATGGCGCCAGGGAAAACGACTTGGGACGTCGCAGTCCATTGAGAGTGGAAGGACTAGACCGATGGTAACCTGCGCAGGCACGTGGAAGCACGTGATTTACGTGTAAGGCCTTTATTAGGCCGCAAAAGGCCATATTACAGTTTTAGAGGCCTGTGCATGTAGTACGGTGTTATAAGGCCATGGCGCCAGGGAAAACGACTTGGGACGTCGCAGTCCATTGAGAGTGGAAGGACTAGACCGATGGTAACCTGCGCAGGCACGTGGAAGCACGTGATTTACGTGTAAGGCCTTTATTAGGCCGCAAAAGGCCATATTACAGCTTTAGAGGCCTGTGCATGTAGTAGACGGTGTTCTAAGGCCATGGCGCCAGGGAAAACGACTTGGGACGTCGCAGTCCATTGAGAGTGGAAGGACTAGACCGATGGTAACCTGCGCAGGCACGTGGAAGCACGTGATTTACGTGTAAGGCCTTTATTAGGCCGCAAAAGGCCATATTACAGTTTTAGAGGCCTGTGCATGTAGTTACGGTGTTATAAGGCCATGGCGCCAGGGAAAACGACTTGGGACGTCGCAGTCCATTGAGAGTGGAAGGACTAGACCGATGGTAACCTGCGCAGGCACGTGGAAGCACGTGATTTACGTGTAAGGCCTTTATTAGGCCGCAAAAGGCCATATTACAGTCTTTAGAGGCCTGTGCATGGAGTAGACGGTATTCTAAGGCCATGGCAACAGGGAAAACGACTTGGGACGTCGCAGTCCATTGAGAGTGGAAGGACTAGACCGATGGTAACCTGCGCAGGCGTGGAAGCACGTGATTTACGTGTAAGGCCTTTATTAGGCCGCAAAAGGCCATATTACAGTCTTTAGAGGCCTGTGCATGTAGTTGACGGTGTTCTAAGGCCATGGCGCCAGGGAAAACGACTTGGGACGTCGCAGTCCATTGAGAGTGGAAGGACTAGACCGATGGTAACCTGCGCAGGCACGTGGAAGCACGTGATTTACGTGTAAGGCCTTTATTAGGCCGCAAAAGGCCATATTACAGTTTAGAGGCCTGTGCATGTAGTTACGGTGTTCTAAGGCCATGGCGCCAGGGAAAACGACTTGGGACGTCGCAGTCCATTGAGAGTGGAAGGACTAGACCGATGGTAACCTGCGCAGGCACGTGGAAGCACGTGATTTACGTGTAAGGCCTTTATTAGGCCGCAAAAGGCCATATTACAGCTTTAGAGGCCTGTGCATGTAGTTGACGGTGTTCTAAGGCCATGGCGCCAGGGAAAACGACTTGGGACGTCGCAGTCCATTGAGAGTGGAAGGACTAGACCGATGGTAACCTGCGCAGGCACGTGGAAGCACGTGATTTACGTGTAAGGCCTTTATTAGGCCGCAAAAGGCCATATTACAGTCTTTAGAGGCCTGTGCATGTAGTTACGGTGTTCTAAGGCCATGGCGCCAGGGAAAACGACTTAGGACGTCGCAGTCCATTGAGAGTGGAAGGACTAGACCGATGGTAACCTGCGCAGGCACGTGGAAGCACGTGATTTACGTGTAAGGCCTTTATTAGGCCGCAAAAGGCCATATTACAGTCTTTAGAGGCCTGTGCATGTAGTAGACGGTGTTCTAAGGCCATGGCGCCAGGGAAAACGACTTGGGACGTCGCAGTCCATTGAGAGTGGAAGGACTAGACCGATGGTAACCTGCGCAGGCACGTGGAAGCACGTGATTTACGTGTAAGGCCTTTATTAGGCCGCAAAAGGCCATATTACAGTTTTAGAGGCCTGTGCATGTAGTTGACGGTGTTCTAAGGCCATGGCGCCAGGGAAAACGACTTTGGACGTCGCAGTCCATTGAGAGTGGAAGGACTAGACCGATGGTAACCTGCGCAGGCACGTGGAAGCACGTGATTTACGTGTAAGGCCTTTATTAGGCCGCAAAAGGCCATATTACAGTCTTTAGAGGCCTGTGCATGTAGTAGACGGTGTTCTAAGGCCATGGCGCCAGGGAAAACGACTTGGGACGTCGCAGTCCATTGAGAGTGGAAGGACTAGACCGATGGTAACCTGCGCAGGCACGTGGAAGCACGTGATTTACGTGTAAGGCCTTTATTAGGCCGCAAAAGGCCATATTACAGCTTTAGAGGCCTGTGCATGTAGTTACGGTGTTCTAAGGCCATGGCGCCAGGGAAAACGACTTGGGACGTCGCAGTCCATTGAGAGTGGAAGGACTAGACCGATGGTAACCTGCGCAGGCACGTGGAAGCACGTGATTTACGTGTAAGGCCTTTATTAGGCCGCAAAAGGCCATATTACAGTCTTTAGAGGCCTGTGCATGTAGTTGACGGTGTTATAAGGCCACGGCGCCAGGGAAAACGACTTGGGACGTCGCAGTCCATTAGAGTGGAAGGACTAGACCGATGGTAACCTGCGCAGGCACGTGGAAGCACGTGATTTACGTGTAAGGCCTTTATTAGGCCGCAAAAGGCCATATTACAGTTTAGAGGCCTGTGCATGTAGTTACGGTGTTATAAGGCCATGGCGCCAGGGAAAACGACTTGGGACGTCGCAGTCCATTGAGAGTGGAAGGACTAGACCGATGGTAACCTGCGCAGGCACGTGGAAGCACGTGATTTACGTGTAAGGCCTTTATTAGGCCGCAAAAGGCCATATTACAGTCTTTAGAGGCCTGTGCATGTAGTTGACGGTGTTATAAGGCCACGGCGCAGGGAAAACGACTTGGGACGTCGCAGTCCATTGAGAGTGGAAGGACTAGACCGATGTAACCTGCGCAGGCACGTGGAAGCACGTGATTTACGTGTAAGGCCTTTATTAGGCCGCAAAAGGCCATATTACAGTCTTTAGAGGCCTGTGCATGTAGTTGACGGTGTTATAAGGCCACGGCGCCAGGGAAAACGACTTGGGACGTCGCAGTCCATTGAGAGTGGAAGGACTAGACCGATGGTAACCTGCGCAGACGTGGAAGCACGTGATTTACGTGTAAGGCCTTTATTAGGCCGCAAAAGGCCATATTACAGTCTTTAGAGGCCTGTGCATGTAGTTGACGGTGTTCTAAGGCCATGGCGCCAGGGAAAACGACTTGGGACGTCGCAGTCCATTGAGAGTGGAAGGACTAGACCGATGGTAACCTGCGCAGGCACGTGGAAGCACGTGATTTACGTGTAAGGCCTTTATTAGGCCGCAAAAGGCCATATTACAGTCTTTAGAGGCCTGTGCATGTAGTTGACGGTGTTATAAGACCACGGCGCCAGGGAAAACGACTTGGGACGTCGCAGTCCATTGAGAGTGGAAGGACTAGACCGATGGTAACCTGCGCAGGCACGTGGAAGCACGTGATTTACGTGTAAGGCCTTTATTAGGCCGCAAAAGGCCATATTACAGTCTTTAGAGGCCTGTGCATGTAGTTGACGGTGTTATAAGACCACGGCGCCAGGGAAAACGACTTGGGACGTCGCAGTCCATTGAGAGTGGAAGGACTAGACCGATGGTAACCTGCGCAGGCACGTGGAAGCACGTGATTTACGTGTAAGGCCTTTATTAGGCCGCAAAAGGCCATATTACAGTCTTTAGAGGCCTGTGCATGTAGTTGACGGTGTTATAAGACCACGGCGCCAGGGAAAACGACTTGGGACGTCGCAGTCCATTGAGAGTGGAAGGACTAGACCGATGGTAACCTGCGCAGGCGCGTGGAAGCACGTGATTTACGTGTAAGGCCTTTATTAGGCCGCAAAAGGCCATATTACAGTCTTTAGAGGCCTGTGCATGTAGTTGACGGTGTTATAAGACCACGGCGCCAGGGAAAACGACTTGGGACGTCGCAGTCCATTGAGAGTGGAAGGACTAGACCGATGGTAACCTGCGCAGGCACGTGGAAGCACGTGATTTACGTGTAAGGCCTTTATTAGGCCGCAAAAGGCCATATTACAGTCTTTAGAGGCCTGTGCATGTAGTTGACGGTGTTATAAGACCAGGCGCCAGGGAAAACGACTTGGGACGTCGCAGTCCATTGAGAGTGGAAGGACTAGACCGATGGTAACCTGCGCAGGCACGTGGAAGCACGTGATTTACGTGTAAGGCCTTTATTAGGCCGCAAAAGGCCATATTACAGTCTTTAGAGGCCTGTGCATGTAGTTGACGGTGTTATAAGACCACGGCGCCAGGGAAAACGACTTGGGACGTCGCAGTCCATTGAGAGTGGAAGGACTAGACCGATGGTAACCTGCGCAGGCACGTGGAAGCACGTGATTTACGTGTAAGGCCTTTATTAGGCCGCAAAAGGCCATATTACAGTCTTTAGAGGCCTGTGCATGTAGTTGACGGTGTTATAAGGCCACGGCGCCAGGGAAAACGACTTGGGACGTCGCAGTCCATTGAGAGTGGAAGGACTAGACCGATGGTAACCTGCGCAGGCACGTGGAAGCACGTGATTTACGTGTAAGGCCTTTATTAGGCCGCAAAAGGCCATATTACAGTCTTTAGAGGCCTGTGCATGTAGTTGACGGTGTTATAAGACCAGGCGCCAGGGAAAACGACTTGGGACGTCGCAGTCCATTGAGAGTGGAAGGACTAGACCGATGGTAACCTGCGCAGGCGTGGAAGCACGTGATTTACGTGTAAGGCCTTTATTAGGCCGCAAAAGGCCATATTACAGTCTTTAGAGGCCTGTGCATGTAGTTGACGGTGTTATAAGACCACGGCGCCAGGGAAAACGACTTGGGACGTCGCAGTCCATTGAGAGTGGAAGGACTAGACCGATGGTAACCTGCGCAGGCACGTGGAAGCACGTGATTTACGTGTAAGGCCTTTATTAGGCCGCAAAAGGCCATATTACAGTCTTTAGAGGCCTGTGCATGTAGTTGACGGTGTTATAAGGCCATGGCGCCAGGGAAAACGACTTGGGACGTCGCAGTCCATTGAGAGTGGAAGGACTAGACCATGGTAACCTGCGCAGGCACGTGGAAGCACGTGATTTACGTGTAAGGCCTTTATTAGGCCGCAAAAGGCCATATTACAGTCTTTAGAGGCCTGTGCATGTAGTTGACGGTGTTATAAGACCACGGCGCCAGGGAAAACGACTTGGGACGTCGCAGTCCATTGAGAGTGGAAGGACTAGACCGATGGTAACCTGCGCAGGCACGTGGAAGCACGTGATTTACGTGTAAGGCCTTTATTAGGCCAAAAGGCCATATTACAGTCTTTAGAGGCCTGTGCATGTAGTTGACGGTGTTATAAGACCACGGCGCCAGGGAAAACGACTTGGGACGTCGCAGTCCATTGAGAGTGGAAGGACTAGACCGATGGTAACCTGCGCAGGCACGTGGAAGCACGTGATTTACGTGTAAGGCCTTTATTAGGCCGCAAAAGGCCATATTACAGTCTTTAGAGGCCTGTGCATGTAGTTGACGGTGTTATAAGACCACGGCGCCAGGGAAAACGACTTGGGACGTCGCAGTCCATTGAGAGTGGAAGGACTAGACCGATGGTAACCTGCGCAGGCACGTGGAAGCACGTGATTTACGTGTAAGGCCTTTATTAGGCCGCAAAAGGCCATATTACAGTCTTTAGAGGCCTGTGCATGTAGTTGACGGTGTTCTAAGCCATGGCGCCAGGGAAAACGACTTGGGACGTCGCAGTCCATTGAGAGTGGAAGGACTAGACCGATGGTAACCTGCGCAGGCGTGGAAGCACGTGATTTACGTGTAAGGCCTTTATTAGGCCGCAAAAGGCCATATTACAGTCTTTAGAGGCCTGTGCATGTAGTTGACGGTGTTATAAGACCACGGCGCCAGGGAAAACGACTTGGGACGTCGCAGTCCATTGAGAGTGGAAGGACTAGACCGATGGTAACCTGCGCAGGCACGTGGAAGCACGTGATTTACGTGTAAGGTTTATTAGGCCGCAAAAGGCCATATTACAGTCTTTAGAGGCCTGTGCATGTAGTTGACGGTGTTATAAGACCACGGCGCCAGGGAAAACGACTTGGGACGTCGCAGTCCATTGAGAGTGGAAGGACTAGACCGATGGTAACCTGCGCAGGCACGTGGAAGCACGTGATTTACGTGTAAGGCCTTTATTAGGCCGCAAAAGGCCATATTACAGTCTTTAGAGGCCTGTGCATGTAGTTGACGGTGTTATAAGACCACGGCGCCAGGGAAAACGACTTGGGACGTCGCAGTCCATTGAGAGTGGAAGGACTAGACCGATGGTAACCTGCGCAGGCGTGGAAGCACGTGATTTACGTGTAAGGCCTTATTAGGCCGCAAAAGGCCATATTACAGTCTTTAGAGGCCTGTGCATGTAGTTGACGGTGTTATAAGACCACGGCGCCAGGGAAAACGACTTGGGACGTCGCAGTCCATTGAGAGTGGAAGGACTAGACCGATGGTAACCTGCGCAGGCACGTGGAAGCACGTGATTTACGTGTAAGGCCTTTATTAGGCCGCAAAAGGCCATATTACAGTCTTTAGAGGCCTGTGCATGTAGTTGACGGTGTTATAAGACCACGGCGCCAGGGAAAACGACTTGGGACGTCGCAGTCCATTGAGAGTGGAAGGACTAGACCGATGAACCTGCGCAGGCACGTGGAAGCACGTGATTTACGTGTAAGGCCTTTATTAGGCCGCAAAAGGCCATATTACAGTCTTTAGAGGCCTGTGCATGTAGTTGACGGTGTTATAAGACCACGGCGCCAGGGAAAACGACTTGGGACGTCGCAGTCCATTGAGAGTGGAAGGACTAGACCGATGGTAACCTGCGCAGGCACGTGGAAGCACGTGATTTACGTGTAAGGCCTTTTTAGGCCGCAAAAGGCCATATTACAGTCTTTAGAGGCCTGTGCATGTAGTTGACGGTGTTATAAGACCACGGCGCCAGGGAAAACGACTTGGGACGTCGCAGTCCATTGAGAGTGGAAGGACTAGACCGATCGTAACCTGCGCAGGCACGTGGAAGCACGTGATTTACGTGTAAGGCCTTTATTAGGCCGCAAAAGGCCATATTACAGTCTTTAGAGGCCTGTGCATGTAGTTGACGGTGTTATAAGACCACGGCGCCAGGGAAAACGACTTGGGACGTCGCAGTCCATTGAGAGTGGAAGGACTAGACCGATGGTAACCTGCGCAGGCACGTGGAAGCACGTGATTTACGTGTAAGGCCTTTATTAGGCCGCAAAAGGCCATATTACAGTCTTTAGAGGCCTGTGCATGTAGTTGACGGTGTTATAAGGCCATGGCGCCAGGGAAAACGACTTGGGACGTCGCAGTCCATTGAGAGTGGAAGGACTAGACCGATGGTAACCTGCGCAGGCACGTGGAAGCACGTGATTTACGTGTAAGGCCTTTATTAGGCCGCAAAAGGCCATATTACAGTCTTTAGAGGCCTGTGCATGTAGTTGACGGTGTTATAAGACCACGGCGCCAGGGAAAACGACTTGGGACGTCGCAGTCCATTGAGTGTTAAGGCTTTTATTAGGCCGCAAAAGGCCATATTACAGTCTTTAGAGGCCTGTGCATGTAGTTGACGGTGTTCTAAGGCCATGGCGCCAGGGAAAACGACTTGGGACGTCGCAGTCCATTGAGAGTGGAAGGACTAGACCGATGGTAACCTGCGCAGGCACGTGGAAGCACGTGATTTACGTGTAAGGCCTTTATTAGGCCGCAAAAGGCCATATTACAGTCTTTAGAGGCCTGTGCATGTAGTTGACGGTGTTATAAGGCCATGGCGCCAGGGAAAACGACTTGGGACGTCGCAGTCCATTGAGAGTGGAAGGACTAGACCGATGGTAACCTGCGCAGGCGTGGAAGCACGTGATTTACGTGTAAGGCCTTTATTAGGCCGCAAAAGGCCATATTACAGTCTTTAGAGGCCTGTGCATGTAGTTGACGGTGTTCTAAGGCCATGGCGCCAGGGAAAACGACTTGGGACGTCGCAGTCCATTGAGAGTGGAAGGACTAGACCGATGGTAACCTGCGCAGGCGTGGAAGCACGTGATTTACGTGTAAGGCCTTTATTAGGCCGCAAAAGGCCATATTACAGTCTTTAGAGGCCTGTGCATGTAGTTGACGGTGTTCTAAGGCCATGGCGCCAGGAAAACGACTTGGGACGTCGCAGTCCATTGAGAGTGGAAGGACTAGACCGATGGTAACCTGCGCAGGCACGTGGAAGCACGTGATTTACGTGTAAGGCCTTTATTAGGCCGCAAAAGGCCATATTACAGTCTTTAGAGGCCTGTGCATGTAGTTGACGGTGTTCTAAGGCCATGGCGCCAGGGAAAACGACTTGGGACGTCGCAGTCCATTGAGAGTGGAAGGACTAGACCGATGGTAACCTGCGCAGGCGTGGAAGCACGTGATTTACGTGTAAGGCCTTTATTAGGCCGCAAAAGGCCATATTACAGTCTTTAGAGGCCTGTGCATGTAGTTGACGGTGTTCTAAGGCCATGGCGCCAGGGAAAACGACTTGGGACGTCGCAGTCCATTGAAGTGGAAGGACTAGACCGATGGTAACCTGCGCAGGCACGTGGAAGCACGTGATTTACGTGTAAGGCCTTTATTAGGCCGCAAAAGGCCATATTACAGTCTTTAGAGGCCTGTGCATGTAGTTGACGGTGTTATAAGACCACGGCGCCAGGGAAAACGACTTGGGACGTCGCAGTCCATTGAGAGTGGAAGGACTAGACCGATGGTAACCTGCGCAGGCACGTGGAAGCACGTGATTTACGTGTAAGGCCTTTATTAGGCCGCAAAAGGCCATATTACAGTCTTTAGAGGCCTGTGCATGTAGTTGACGGTGTTCTAAGACCATGGCGCCAGGGAAAACGACTTGGGACGTCGCAGTCCATTGAGAGTGGAAGGACTAGACCGATGGTAACCTGCGCAGGCACGTGGAAGCACGTGATTTACGTGTAAGGCCTTATTAGGCCGCAAAAGGCCATATTACAGTCTTTAGAGGCCTGTGCATGTAGTTGACGGTGTTCTAAGGCCATGGCGCCAGGGAAAACGACTTGGGACGTCGCAGTCCATTGAGAGTGGAAGGACTAGACCCATGGTAACCTGCGCAGGCACGTGGAAGCCGTGATTTACGTGTAAGGCCTTTATTAGGCCGCAAAAGGCCATATTACAGTCTTTAGAGGCCTGTGCATGTAGTTGACGGTGTTATAAGACCACGGCGCCAGGGAAAACGACTTGGGACGTCGCAGTCCATTGAGAGTGGAAGGACTAGACCGATGGTAACCTGCGCAGGCGTGGAAGCACGTGATTTACGTGTAAGGCCTTTATTAGGCCGCAAAAGGCCATATTACAGTCTTTAGAGGCCTGTGCATGTAGTTGACGGTGTTCTAAGGCCATGGCGCCAGGAAAACGACTTGGGACGTCGCAGTCCATTGAGTGTAAGGTCCTTTATTAGGCCGCAAAAGGCCATATTACAGTCTTTAGAGGCCTGTGCATGTAGTTGACGGTGTTATAAGACCACGGCGCCAGGGAAAACGACTTGGGACGTCGCAGTCCATTGAGAGTGGAAGGACTAGACCGATGTAACCTGCGCAGGCACGTGGAAGCACGTGATTTACGTGTAAGGCCTTTATTAGGCCGCAAAAGGCCATATTACAGTCTTTAGAGGCCTGTGCATGTAGTTGACGGTGTTAAAGACCATGGCGCCAGGGAAAACGACTTGGGACGTCGCAGTCCATTGAGAGTGGAAGGACTAGACCGATGGTAACCTGCGCAGGCGTGGAAGCACGTGATTTACGTGTAAGGCCTTTATTAGGCCGCAAAAGGCCATATTACAGTCTTTAGAGGCCTGTGCATGTAGTTGACGGTGTTCTAAGCCATGGCGCCAGGGAAAACGACTTGGGACGTCGCAGTCCATTGAGAGTGGAAGGACTAGACCATGGTAACCTGCGCAGGCACGTGGAAGCACGTGATTTACGTGTAAGGCCTTTATTAGGCCGCAAAAGGCCATATTACAGTCTTTAGAGGCCTGTGCATGTAGTTGACGGTGTTATAAGACCACGGCGCCAGGGAAAACGACTTGGGACGTCGCAGTCCATTGAGAGTGGAAGGACTAGACCATGGTAACCTGCGCAGGCACGTGGAAGCACGTGATTTACGTGTAAGGTCCTTTTAGGCCGCAAAAGGCCATATTACAGTCTTTAGAGGCCTGTGCATGTAGTTGACGGTGTTATAAGACCACGGCGCCAGGGAAAACGACTTGGGACGTCGCAGTCCATTGAGTGTAAGGTCTTTATTAGGCCGCAAAAGGCCATATTACAGTGTTTAGAGGCCTGTGCATGTAGTTGACGGTGTTATAAGACCACGGCGCCAGGGAAAACGACTTGGGACGTCGCAGTCCATTGAGAGTGGAAGGACTAGACCGATAACCTGCGCAGGCACGTGGAAGCACGTGATTTACGTGTAAGGCCTTTTAGCCGCAAAAGGCCATATTACAGTCTTTAGAGGCCTGTGCATGTAGTTGACGGTGTTTAAGCCATGGCGCCAGGGAAAACGACTTGGGACGTCGCAGTCCATTGAGAGTGGAAGGACTAGACCGATGGTAACCTGCGCAGCGCGTGGAAGCACGTGATTTACGTGTAAGGTCTTATTAGGCCGCAAAAGGCCATATTACAGTCTTTAGAGGCCTGTGCATGTAGTTGACGGTGTTTAAGACCATGGCGCCAGGAAAACGACTTGGGACTCGCAGTCCATTAAGACTGGAAGGACTAGACCATGGTAACCTGCGCAGGCACGTGGAAGCACGTGATTTACGTGTAAGGCCTTTATTAGGCCGCAAAAGGCCATATTACAGTCTTTATAGGCCTGTGCATGTAGTTGACGGTGTTATAAGACCACGGCCAGGGAAAACGACTTGGGACGTCGCAGTCCATTGAGAGTGGAAGGACTAGACCGATGGTAACCTGCGCAGGCGCGTGGAAGCACGTGATTTACGTGTAAGGCCTTATTAGGCCGCAAAAGGCCATATTACAGTCTTTAGAGGCCTGTGCATGTAGTTGACGGTGTTATAAGACCACGGCGCCAGGAAAACGACTTGGGACGTCGCAGTCCATTGAGAGTGGAAGGACTAGACCAATGGTAACCTGCGCAGGCACGTGGAAGCACGTGATTTACGTGTAAGGCCTTTATTAGGCCGCAAAAGGCCATATTACAGTCTTTAGAGGCCTGTGCATGTAGTTGACGGTGTTTAAGGCCATGGCGCCAGGAAAACGACTTGGGACGTCGCAGTCCATTAGAGTGGAAGGACTAGACCATGGTAACCTGCGCAGGCACGTGGAAGCACGTGATTTACGTGTAAGGTCCTTATTAGGCCGCAAAAGGCCATATTACAGTCTTTAGAGGCCTGTGCATGTAGTTGACGGTGTTTAAGACCAGGCGCCAGGAAAACGACTTGGGACGTTAGTCCATTAAGACTGGAAGGACTACACCAATGGTAACCTGCGCAGGCACGTGGAAGCACGTGATTTACGTGTAAGGCCTTTATTAGGCCGCAAAAGGCCATATTACAGTCTTTAGAGGCCTGTGCATGTAGTTGACGGTGTTATAAGACCACGGCGCCAGGGAAAACGACTTGGGACTCGTAGTCCATTAAGACTGGAAGGACTAGACCGATGGTAACCTGCGCAGGCACGTGGAAGCACGTGATTTACGTGTAAGGCCTTTATTAGGCCGCAAAAGGCCATATTACAGTCTTTAGAGGCCTGTGCATGTAGTTGACGGTGTTATAGACCATGGCGCCAGGGAAAACGACTTGGGACGTCGCAGTCCATTAGAGTGGAAGGACTAGACCGATGGTAACCTGCGCAGGCACGTGGAAGCACGTGATTTACGTGTAAGGTCCTTTATTAGGCCGCAAAAGGCCATATTACAGTCTTTAGAGGCCTGTGCATGTAGTTGACGGTGTTATAAGACCACGGCGCCAGGGAAAACGACTTGGGACGTCGCAGTCCATTGAGAGTGGAAGGACTAGACCGATGGTAACCTGCGCAGGCGTGGAAGCACGTGATTTACGTGTAAGGCCTTTATTAGGCCGCAAAAGGCCATATTACAGTCTTTAGAGGCCTGTGCATGTAGTTGACGGTGTTCTAAGGCCATGGCGCCAGGGAAAACGACTTGGGACGTCGCAGTCCATTGAGAGTGGAAGGACTAGACCGATGGTAACCTGCGCAGGCACGTGGAAGCACGTGATTTACGTGTAAGGCCTTTATTAGGCCGCAAAAGGCCATATTACAGTCTTTAGAGGCCTGTGCATGTAGTTGACGGTGTTCTAAGGCCATGGCGCCAGGAAAACGACTTGGGACGTGCAGTCCATTGAAGACTGGAAGGACTAGACCATGGTAACCTGCGCAGGCACGTGGAAGCACGTGATTTACGTGTAAGGCCTTATTAGGCCGCAAAAGGCCATATTACAGTCTTTAGAGGCCTGTGCATGTAGTTGACGGTGTTATAAGACCACGGCGCCAGGGAAAACGACTTGGGACGTCGCAGTCCATTGAGAGTGCAAGGACTAGACCATGGTAACCTGCGCAGGCACGTGGAAGCCGTGATTTACGTGTAAGGCCTTATTAGGCCGCAAAAGGCCATATTACAGTCTTTAGAGGCCTGTGCATGTAGTTGACGGTGTTATAAGACCACGGCGCCAGGGAAAACGACTTGGGACGTCGCAGTCCATTGAGAGTGCAAGGACTAGACC
>JASGCC010004160.1:0-20976 GCA_030067915.1 Hydractinia echinata | reverse complement strand
CGCTGTGGTAGCGCATTATTTAAACATTTATTAGATATATAAGTAATTTTTTACTGTGGGAACAAGCCTAGCGTTAGCGCGCGCTGAAGAAATAAGACAGTTTCAAAAACTACATTTCATTGACTTTCTAACGGTATCAGTCCGTTTTGAGTTACAACGGTTGCGTCAGATATTCGTACCAACATGTATTTAGCAATATTTTTCTGATATTACTAGGTTGCATCGCTTTTAACAGTGAAACGATTGATTGTGGGACTTAATTGAACTGATTTTGGACTTTGACCTTATGAAATGTGATAAATGAGACAATTGGACTCCAAGAAATAACATTCTTCTTAATTTGACATGATTGCTGGACACAGCGATTACACTGGGCGCTGTGGTAAGCGCTTTATTTAAAAATTTAGATAAATAAGTCATTTTTTACTGTGGGACCAATCCTAGCCGTTAGCGCGCGCTGAAGAAATAGAAGACAGTTTCAAAAACTACATTTCATTGACTTTCTAACGGTATCAGTCCGTTTGAGTTACAACGGTTGCGTCACATATTCGTACCAACATGTATTTAGCGAATATTTTTCTGATATTACTAGGTTGCATCGCTTTTAACAGTGAAACGATTGACTGTGGGACTTAATTTGAACTGATTTTGGACTTTGACCTTATAAATGTGATAAATGAGACAATTGGACTCCAAGAAATAACATTCTTCTTAATTTGACATGATTGCTGGAACTCAGCAATTACACTGGGCGCTGTGGTAGCGCTTTATTTAAAAATTAGATAAATAAGTCATTTTTTACTGTGGGACCCAATCCTAGCCGTTAGCCGCGCGCTGAAGAAATAGAGACAGTTTCAAAAACTACATTCATTGACTTTCTAACGGTATCAGTCCGTTTGAGTTACAACGGTTGCGTCACATATTCGTACCAACATGTATTTAGCGATATTTTTCTGATATTACTAGGTTGCATCGCTTTTAACATGAAACGATTGACTGTGGGACTTAATTGAACTGATTTTGGACTTTGACCTTATAAATGTGATAAATGAGACAATTGGACATCCAGGAATAACATTCTTCTTACTTTGACAGTGATTGCTGGAACTCAGCATTACACTGGGCGCTGTGGTAGCGCTTTATTTAAAAATTTAGATAAATAAGTCATTTTTTACTGTGGACCAATCCTAGCCGTTAGCGCGCGCTGAAAAATAGAGACAGTTTCAAAACTACATTTCATTGACTTTCTAAACGGTACAGTCCGTTTTGAGTTACAACGTTTGCGTCACATATTCGTACCAACATGTATTAGCGATATTTTTCTGATATTACTAGGTTGCATCGCTTTTAACAGTGAAACGATGACTGTGGGACTTAATTGAACTGATTTTGGACTTTGACCTTATAAATGTGATAAATGAGACCATTGGACTCAAGAAATAACATTCTCTTAATTTGACATGATTGCTGGAACTCAGCAATTACACTGGGCGCTGTGGTAGCGCTTTATTTTAAAAATTAGATAAATAAGTCATTTTTTACTGTGGGACCAATCCTAGCCGTTAGCGCGCGCTGAAGAAATAGAGACCAGTTTCAAAACTACATTTCATTGACTTTCTAACGGTATCAGTCCGTTTGAGTTACAACGGTTGCGTCACATATTCGTACCAACATGTATTTAGCAATATTTTTCTGATATTACTAGGTTGCATCGCTTTTAACAGTGAAACGATTGACTGTGGGACTTAATTGAACTGATTTTGTACTTTGACCTTATGAATGTGATAAATGAGACCATTTGGACTCCAAGAAATAACATTCTTCTTAATTTGACATGACTGCTGGAACTCAGCCATTACACTGGGCGCTGTGGCAGCGCTTTATTTAAAATTTTAGATAAATAAGTCATTTTTTACTGTGGGACCAATCCTAGTCGTTAGCGCGCGCTGAAGAAATAGAGACAGTTTCAAAAACTACATTTCATTGACTTTCTAACGGTATCAGTCCGTTTGAGTTACAACGGTTGCGTCACATATTCGTACCAACATGTATTTAGCGATATTTTTCTGATATTACTAGGTTGCATCGCTTTTAACAGTGAAACGATTGACTGTGGGACTTAATTGAACTGATTTTGGACTTTGACCTTATAAATGTGATAAATGAGACAATTGGACTCCAAGAAATAACATTCTTCTTAATTTGACATGATTGCTGGAACTCAGCGATTACACTGGGCGCTGTGGTAGCGCTTTATTTAAAAATTTAGATAAATAAGTCATTTTTTACTGTGGGACCAATCCTAGCCGTTAGCGCGCGCTGAAGAAATAGAGACAGTTTCAAAAACTACATTTCATTGACTTTCTAACGGTATCAGTCCGTTTGAGTTACAACGGTTGCGTCACATATTCGTACCAACATGTATTTAGCGATATTTTTCTGATATTACTAGGTTGCATCGCTTTTAACAGTGAAACGATTGACTGTGGGACTTAATTGAACTGATTTTGGACTTTGACCTTATAAATGTGATAAATGAGACAATTGGACTCCAAGAAATAACATTCTTCTTAATTTGACATGATTGCTGGAACTCAGCAATTACACTGGGCGCTGTGGTAGCGCTTTATTTAAAAATTTAGATAAATAAGTCATTTTTTACTGTGGGACCAATCCTAGCCGTTAGCGCGCGCTGAAGAAATAGAGACAGTTTCAAAAACTACATTTCATTGACTTTCTAACGGTATCAGTCCGTTTGAGTTACAACGGTTGCGTCACATATTCGTACCAACATGTATTTAGCGATATTTTTCTGATATTACTAGGTTGCATCGCTTTTAACAGTGAAACGATTGACTGTGGGACTTAATTGAACTGATTTTGGACTTTGACCTTATAAATGTGATAAATGAGACAATTGGACTCCAAGAAATAACATTCTTCTTAATTTGACATGATTGCTGGAACTCAGCAATTACACTGGGCGCTGTGGTAGCGCTTTATTTAAAAATTTAGATAAATAAGTCATTTTTTACTGTGGGACCAATCCTAGCCGTTAGCGCGCGCTGAAGAAATAGAGACAGTTTCAAAAACTACATTTCATTGACTTTCTAACGGTATCAGTCCGTTTGAGTTACAACGGTTGCGTCACATATTCGTACCAACATGTATTTAGCGATATTTTTCTGATATTACTAGGTTGCATCGCTTTTAACAGTGAAACGATTGACTGTGGGACTTAATTGAACTGATTTTGGACTTTGACCTTATAAATGTGATAAATGAGACAATTGGACTCCAAGAAATAACATTCTTCTTAATTTGACATGATTGCTGGAACTCAGCAATTACACTGGGCGCTGTGGTAGCGCTTTATTTAAAAATTTAGATAAATAAGTCATTTTTTACTGTGGGACCAATCCTAGCCGTTAGCGCGCGCTGAAGAAATAGAGACAGTTTCAAAAACTACATTTCATTGACTTTCTAACGGTATCAGTCCGTTTGAGTTACAACGGTTGCGTCACATATTCGTACCAACATGTATTTAGCGATATTTTTCTGATATTACTAGGTTGCATCGCTTTTAACAGTGAAACGATTGACTGTGGGACTTAATTGAACTGATTTTGGACTTTGACCTTATAAATGTGATAAATGAGACAATTGGACTCCAAGAAATAACATTCTTCTTAATTTGACATGATTGCTGGAACTCAGCGATTACACTGGGCGCTGTGGTAGCGCTTTATTTAAAAATTTAGATAAATAAGTCATTTTTTACTGTGGGACCATTCCTAGCCGTTAGCGCGCGCTGAAGAAATAGAGACAGTTTCAAAAACTACATTTCATTGACTTTCTAACGGTATCAGTCCGTTTGAGTTACAACGGTTGCGTCACATATTCGTACCAACATGTATTTAGCGATATTTTTCTGATATTACTAGGTTGCATCGCTTTTAACAGTGAAACGATTGACTGTGGGACTTAATTGAACTGATTTTGGACTTTGACCTTATAAATGTGATAAATGAGACAATTGGACTCCAAGAAATAACATTCTTCTTAATTTGACATGATTGCTGGAACTCAGCGATTACACTGGGCGCTGTGGTAGCGCTTTATTTAAAAATTTAGATAAATAAGTCATTTTTTACTGTGGGACCATCCTAGCCGTTAGCGCGCGCTGAAGAAATAGAGACAGTTTCAAAAACTACATTTCATTGACTTTCTAACGGTATCAGTCCGTTTGAGTTACAACGGTTGCGTCACATATTCGTACCAACATGTATTTAGCGATATTTTCTGATATTACTAGGTTGCATCGCTTTTAACAGTGAAACGATTGACTGTGGGACTTAATTGAACTGATTTTGGACTTTGACCTTATGAATGTGATAAATGAGACAATTGGACTCCAAGGAAATAACATTCTTCTTAATTTGACATGATTGCTGGAACTCAGCAATTACACTGGGGCGCTGTGGTAGCGCTTTATTTAAAAATTTAGATAAATAAGTCATTTTTTACTGTGGGACCAATCCTAGCCGTAACTTATAAATGTGATAAATGGAAATTGGACCCAAGAAATAACATTTCTTCTTAATTTGACATGATTGCTGGAACTCAGCAATTACACTGGGCGCTGTGGTAGCGCTTTATTTAAAAATTTAGATAAATAAGTCATTTTTTACTGTGGGACCAATCCTAGCCGTTAGCGCGCGCTGAAGAAATAGAGACAGTTTCAAAAACTACATTTCATTGACTTTCTAACGGTATCAGTCCGTTTGAGTTACAACGGTTGCGTCACATATTCGTACCAACATGTATTTAGCGATATTTTTCTGATATTACTAGGTTGCATCGCTTTTAAAAGTGAAACGATTGACTGTGGGACTTAATTGAACTGATTTTGGACTTTGACCTTATAAATGTGATAAATGAGACAATTGGACTCCACGAAATAACATTCTTCTTAATTTGACATTATTTCTGGAACTCAGCAATTACACTGAGCGCTGTGGTAGCGCTTTATTTAAAATTTTTGATAAATAAGTCATTTTTTACTGTGGGACCAATCCTAGCCGTTAGCGCGCGCTGAAGAAATAGAGACAGTTTCAAAAACTACATTTCATTGACTTTCTAACGGTATCAGTCCGTTTGAGTTACAACGGTTGCGTCACATATTCGTACCAACATGTATTTAGCGATATTTTTCTGATATTACTAGGTTGCATCGCTTTTAACAGTGAAACGATTGACTGTGGGACTTAATTGAACTGATTTTGGACTTTGACCTTATAAATGTGATAAATGAGACAATTGGACTCCAAGAAATAACATTCTTCTTAATTTGACATGATTGCTGGAACTCAGCAATTACACTGGGCGCTGTGGTAGCGCTTTATTTAAAAATTTAGATAAATAAGTCATTTTTTACTGTGGGACCAATCCTAGCCGTTAGCGCGCGCTGAAGAAATAGAGACAGTTTCAAAAACTACATTTCATTGACTTTCTAACGGTATCAGTCCGTTTGAGTTACAACGGTTGCGTCACATATTCGTACCAACATGTATTTAGCGATATTTTTCTGATATTACTAGGTTGCATCGCTTTTAACAGTGAAACGATTGACTGTGGGACTTAATTGAACTGATTTTGGACTTTGACCTTATAAATGTGATAAATGAGACAATTGGACTCCAAGAAATAACATTCTTCTTAATTTGACATGATTGCTGGAACTCAGCAATTACACTGGGCGCTGTGGTAGCGCTTTATTTAAAAATTTAGATAAATAAGTCATTTTTTACTGTGGGACCAATCCTAGCCGTTAGCGCGCGCTGAAGAAATAGAGACAGTTTCAAAAACTACATTTCATTGACTTTCTAACGGTATCAGTCCGTTTGAGTTACAACGGTTGCGTCACATATTCGTACCAACATGTATTTAGCGATATTTTTCTGATATTACTAGGTTGCATCGCTTTTAACAGTGAAACGATTGACTGTGGGACTTAATTGAACTGATTTTGGACTTTGACCTTATAAATGTGATAAATGAGACAATTGGACTCCAAGAAATAACATTCTTCTTAATTTGACATGATTGCTGGAACTCAGCAATTACACTGGGCGCTGTGGTAGCGCTTTATTTAAAAATTTAGATAAATAAGTCATTTTTTACTGTGGGACCAATCCTAGCCGTTAGCGCGCGCTGAAGAAATAGAGACAGTTTCAAAAACTACATTTCATTGACTTTCTAACGGTATCAGTCCGTTTGAGTTACAACGGTTGCGTCACATATTCGTACCAACATGTATTTAGCGATATTTTTCTGATATTACTAGGTTGCATCGCTTTTAACAG
Source organism: Hydractinia echinata (assembly GCA_030067915.1). Taxonomy (NCBI): domain Eukaryota; kingdom Metazoa; phylum Cnidaria; class Hydrozoa; order Anthoathecata; family Hydractiniidae; genus Hydractinia; species Hydractinia echinata. Next base: position 14,611 of record JASGCC010004160.1, on the reverse strand, counting down.
TGAAACGATTGACTGTGGGACTTAATTGAACTGATTTTGGACTTTGACCTTATAAATGTGATAAATGAGACAATTGGACTCCAAGAAATAACATTCTTCTTAATTTGACATGATTGCTGGAACTCAGCAATTACACTGGGCGCTGTGGTAGCGCTTTATTTAAAAATTTAGATAAATAAGTCATTTTTTACTGTGGGACCAATCCTAGCCGTTAGCGCGCGCTGAAGAAATAGAGACAGTTTCAAAAACTACATTTCATTGACTTTCTAACGGTATCAGTCCGTTTGAGTTACAACGGTTGCGTCACATATTCGTACCAACATGTATTTAGCGATATTTTTCTGATATTACTAGGTTGCATCGCTTTTAACAGTGAAACGATTGACTGTGGGACTTAATTGAACTGATTTTGGACTTTGACCTTATAAATGTGATAAATGAGACAATTGGACTCCAAGAAATAACATTCTTCTTAATTTGACATGATTGCTGGAACTCAGCAATTACACTGGGCGCTGTGGTAGCGCTTTATTTAAAAATTTAGATAAATAAGTCATTTTTTACTGTGGGACCAATCCTAGCCGTTAGCGCGCGCTGAAGAAATAGAGACAGTTTCAAAAACTACATTTCATTGACTTTCTAACGGTATCAGTCCGTTTGAGTTACAACGGTTGCGTCACATATTCGTACCAACATGTATTTAGCAATATTTTTCTGATATTACTAGGTTGCATCGCTTTTAACAGTGAAACGATTGACTGTGGGACTTAATTGAACTGATTTTGGACTTTGACCTTATAAATGTGATAAATGAGACAATTGGACTCCAAGAAATAACATTCTTCTTAATTTGACATGATTGCTGGAACTCAGCGATTACACTGGGCGCTGTGGTAGCGCTTTATTTAAAAATTTAGATAAATAAGTCATTTTTTACTGTGGGACCAATCCTAGCCGTTAGCGCGCGCTGAAGAAATAGAGACAGTTTCAAAAACTACATTTCATTGACTTTCTAACGGTATCAGTCCGTTTGAGTTACAACGGTTGCGTCACATATTCGTACCAACATGTATTTAGCGATATTTTTCTGATATTACTAGGTTGCATCGCTTTTAACAGTGAAACGATTGACTGTGGGACTTAATTGAACTGATTTTGGACTTTGACCTTATAAATGTGATAAATGAGACAATTGGACTCCAAGAAATAACATTCTTCTTAATTTGACATGATTGCTGGAACTCAGCGATTACACTGGGCGCTGTGGTAGCGCTTTATTTAAAAATTTAGATAAATAAGTCATTTTTTACTGTGGGACCAATCCTAGCCGTTAGCGCGCGCTGAAGAAATAGAGACAGTTTCAAAAACTACATTTCATTGACTTTCTAACGGTATCAGTCCGTTTGAGTTACAACGGTTGCGTCACATATTCGTACCAACATGTATTTAGCGATATTTTTCTGATATTACTAGGTTGCATCGCTTTTAACAGTGAAACGATTGACTGTGGGACTTAATTGAACTGATTTTGGACTTTGACCTTATAAATGTGATAAATGAGACAATTGGACTCCAAGAAATAACATTCTTCTTAATTTGACATGATTGCTGGAACTCAGCAATTACACTGGGCGCTGTGGTAGCGCTTTATTTAAAAATTTAGATAAATAAGTCATTTTTTACTGTGGGACCAATCCTAGCCGTTAGCGCGCGCTGAAGAAATAGAGACAGTTTCAAAAACTACATTTCATTGACTTTCTAACGGTATCAGTCCGTTTGAGTTACAACGGTTGCGTCACATATTCGTACCAACATGTATTTAGCGATATTTTTCTGATATTACTAGGTTGCATCGCTTTTAACAGTGAAACGATTGACTGTGGGACTTAATTGAACTGATTTTGGACTTTGACCTTATAAATGTGATAAATGAGACAATTGGACTCCAAGAAATAACATTCTTCTTAATTTGACATGATTGCTGGAACTCAGCGATTACACTGGGCGCTGTGGTAGCGCTTTATTTAAAAATTTAGATAAATAAGTCATTTTTTACTGTGGGACCAATCCTAGCCGTTAGCGCGCGCTGAAGAAATAGAGACAGTTTCAAAAACTACATTTCATTGACTTTCTAACGGTATCAGTCCGTTTGAGTTACAACGGTTGCGTCACATATTCGTACCAACATGTATTTAGCGATATTTTTCTGATATTACTAGGTTGCATCGCTTTTAACAGTGAAACGATTGACTGTGGGACTTAATTGAACTGATTTTGGACTTTGACCTTATAAATGTGATAAATGAGACAATTGGACTCCAAGAAATAACATTCTTCTTAATTTGACATGATTGCTGGAACTCAGCAATTACACTGGGCGCTGTGGTAGCGCTTTATTTAAAAATTTAGATAAATAAGTCATTTTTTACTGTGGGACCAATCCTAGCCGTTAGCGCGCGCTGAAGAAATAGAGACAGTTTCAAAAACTACATTTCATTGACTTTCTAACGGTATCAGTCCGTTTGAGTTACAACGGTTGCGTCACATATTCGTACCAACATGTATTTAGCGATATTTTTCTGATATTACTAGGTTGCATCGCTTTTAACAGTGAAACGATTGACTGTGGGACTTAATTGAACTGATTTTGGACTTTGACCTTATAAATGTGATAAATGAGACAATTGGACTCCAAGAAATAACATTCTTCTTAATTTGACATGATTGCTGGAACTCAGCAATTACACTGGGCGCTGTGGTAGCGCTTTATTTAAAAATTTAGATAAATAAGTCATTTTTACTTGGACCAATCCTAGCCGTTAGCGCGCGCTAAGAAATAGAGACGTTTCAAAACTAATTTTTTAACTATGTCCGTTTGAGTTACAATCCACATATCGCAAATGTATAGCGAATTCTGATATACTAGTGCATGACATGAAACATAGTGGACTTAATGAACTGATTTTGGACTTTAACCTTATAAATGTGATAAATGAGACAATTGGACTCCAGAAATAACATTCTTCTTAATTTGACATGATTGCTGGAACTCAGCAATTACACTGGGCGCTGTGGTAGCGCTTTATTTTAAAAATTTAGATAAATAAGTCATTTTTTACTGTGGGACCAATCCTAGCCGTTAGCGCGCGCTGAAGAAATAGAGGACAGTTTCCAAAACTAATTTCATTGACTTTCTAACGGTTATCAATCCGTTTGAGTTACAACGCGTTGCGTCACATATTCGTACCAACATGGATTTAGCGATATTTTTCTGATATTTACTAGGTTGCATCGCTTTTAACAGTTGAAACGATTGACTGTGGGACTTAATGAACTGATTTTGGACTTTGACCTTATAAATGTGATAAATGAGGACAATTGGACTCCAAGAAATAACATTCTTCTTAATTTGACATGATTGCTGGAACTCAGCAATTACACTGGGCGCTGTGGTAGCGCTTTATTTAAAAATTTAGATAAATAAGTCATTTTTTACTGTGGGACCAATCCTAGCCGTTAGCGCGCGCTGAAGAAATAGAGACAGTTTCAAAAACTACATTTCATTGACTTTCTAACGGTATCAGTCCGTTTGAGTTACAACGGTTGCGTCACATATTCGTACCAACATGTATTTAGCGATATTTTTCTGATATTACTAGGTTGCATCGCTTTTAACAGTGAAACGATTGACTGTGGGACTTAATTGAACTGATTTTGGACTTTGACCTTATAAATGTGATAAATGAGACAATTGGACTCCAAGAAATAACATTCTTCTTAATTTGACATGATTGCTGGAACTCAGCAATTACACTGGGCGCTGTGGTAGCGCTTTATTTAAAAATTTAGATAAATAAGTCATTTTTTACTGTGGGACCAATCCTAGCCGTTAGCGCGCGCTGAAGAAATAGAGACAGTTTCAAAAACTACATTTCATTGACTTTCTAACGGTATCAGTCCGTTTGAGTTACAACGGTTGCGTCACATATTCGTACCAACATGTATTTAGCGATATTTTTCTGATATTACTAGGTTGCATCGCTTTTAACAGTGAAACGATTGACTGTGGGACTTAATTGAACTGATTTTGGACTTTGACCTTATAAATGTGATAAATGAGACAATTGGACTCCAAGAAATAACATTCTTCTTAATTTGACATGATTGCTGGAACTCAGCAATTACACTGGGCGCTGTGGTAGCGCTTTATTTAAAAATTTAGATAAATAAGTCATTTTTTACTGTGGGACCAATCCTAGCCGTTAGCGCGCGCTGAAGAAATAGAGACAGTTTCAAAAACTACATTTCATTGACTTTCTAACGGTATCAGTCCGTTTGAGTTACAACGGTTGCGTCACATATTCGTACCAACATGTATTTAGCGATATTTTTCTGATATTACTAGGTTGCATCGCTTTTAACAGTGAAACGATTGACTGTGGGACTTAATTGAACTGATTTTGGACTTTGACCTTATAAATGTGATAAATGAGACAATTGGACTCCAAGAAATAACATTCTTCTTAATTTGACATGATTGCTGGAACTCAGCAATTACACTGGGCGCTGTGGTAGCGCTTTATTTAAAAATTTAGATAAATAAGTCATTTTTTACTGTGGGACCAATCCTAGCCGTTAGCGCGCGCTGAAGAAATAGAGACAGTTTCAAAAACTACATTTCATTGACTTTCTAACGGTATCAGTCCGTTTGAGTTACAACGGTTGCGTCACATATTCGTACCAACATGTATTTAGCGATATTTTTCTGATATTACTAGGTTGCATCGCTTTTAACAGTGAAACGATTGACTGTGGGACTTAATTGAACTGATTTTGGACTTTGACCTTATAAATGTGATAAATGAGACAATTGGACTCCAAGAAATAACATTCTTCTTAATTTGACATGATTGCTGGAACTCAGCAATTACACTGGGCGCTGTGGTAGCGCTTTATTTAAAAATTTAGATAAATAAGTCATTTTTTACTGTGGGACCAATCCTAGCCGTTAGCGCGCGCTGAAGAAATAGAGACAGTTTCAAAAACTACATTTCATTGACTTTCTAACGGTATCAGTCCGTTTGAGTTACAACGGTTGCGTCACATATTCGTACCAACATGTATTTAGCGATATTTTTCTGATATTACTAGGTTGCATCGCTTTTAACAGTGAAACGATTGACTGTGGGACTTAATTGAACTGATTTTGGACTTTGACCTTATAAATGTGATAAATGAGACAATTGGACTCCAAGAAATAACATTCTTCTTAATTTGACATGATTGCTGGAACTCAGCAATTACACTGGGCGCTGTGGTAGCGCTTTATTTAAAAATTTAGATAAATAAGTCATTTTTTACTGTGGGACCAATCCTAGCCGTTAGCGCGCGCTGAAGAAATAGAGACAGTTTCAAAAACTACATTTCATTGACTTTCTAACGGTATCAGTCCGTTTGAGTTACAACGGTTGCGTCACATATTCGTACCAACATGTATTTAGCGATATTTTTCTGATATTACTAGGTTGCATCGCTTTTAACAGTGAAACGATTGACTGTGGGACTTAATTGAACTGATTTTGGACTTTGACCTTATAAATGTGATAAATGAGACAATTGGACTCCAAGAAATAACATTCTTCTTAATTTGACATGATTGCTGGAACTCAGCAATTACACTGGGCGCTGTGGTAGCGCTTTATTTAAAAATTTAGATAAATAAGTCATTTTTTACTGTGGGACCAATCCTAGCCGTTAGCGCGCGCTGAAGAAATAGAGACAGTTTCAAAAACTACATTTCATTGACTTTCTAACGGTATCAGTCCGTTTGAGTTACAACGGTTGCGTCACATATTCGTACCAACATGTATTTAGCGATATTTTTCTGATATTACTAGGTTGCATCGCTTTTAACAGTGAAACGATTGACTGTGGGACTTAATTGAACTGATTTTGGACTTTGACCTTATAAATGTGATAAATGAGACAATTGGACTCCAAGAAATAACATTCTTCTTAATTTGACATGATTGCTGGAACTCAGCGATTACACTGGGCGCTGTGGTAGCGCTTTATTTAAAAATTTAGATAAATAAGTCATTTTTTACTGTGGGACCAATCCTAGCCGTTAGCGCGCGCTGAAGAAATAGAGACAGTTTCAAAAACTACATTTCATTGACTTTCTAACGGTATCAGTCCGTTTGAGTTACAACGGTTGCGTCACATATTCGTACCAACATGTATTTAGCGATATTTTTCTGATATTACTAGGTTGCATCGCTTTTAACAGTGAAACGATTGACTGTGGGACTTAATTGAACTGATTTTGGACTTTGACCTTATAAATGTGATAAATGAGACAATTGGACTCCAAGAAATAACATTCTTCTTAATTTGACATGATTGCTGGAACTCAGCAATTACACTGGGCGCTGTGGTAGCGCTTTATTTAAAAATTTAGATAAATAAGTCATTTTTTACTGTGGGACCAATCCTAGCCGTTAGCGCGCGCTGAAGAAATAGAGACAGTTTCAAAAACTACATTTCATTGACTTTCTAACGGTATCAGTCCGTTTGAGTTACAACGGTTGCGTCACATATTCGTACCAACATGTATTTAGCGATATTTTTCTGATATTACTAGGTTGCATCGCTTTTAACAGTGAAACGATTGACTGTGGGACTTAATTGAACTGATTTTGGACTTTGACCTTATAAATGTGATAAATGAGACAATTGGACTCCAAGAAATAACATTCTTCTTAATTTGACATGATTGCTGGAACTCAGCGATTACACTGGGCGCTGTGGTAGCGCTTTATTTAAAAATTTAGATAAATAAGTCATTTTTTACTGTGGGACCAATCCTAGCCGTTAGCGCGCGCTGAAGAAATAGAGACAGTTTCAAAAACTACATTTCATTGACTTTCTAACGGTATCAGTCCGTTTGAGTTACAACGGTTGCGTCACATATTCGTACCAACATGTATTTAGCGATATTTTTCTGATATTACTAGGTTGCATCGCTTTTAACAGTGAAACGATTGACTGTGGGACTTAATTGAACTGATTTTGGACTTTGACCTTATAAATGTGATAAATGAGACAATTGGACTCCAAGAAATAACATTCTTCTTAATTTGACATGATTGCTGGAACTCAGCAATTACACTGGGCGCTGTGGTAGCGCTTTATTTAAAAATTTAGATAAATAAGTCATTTTTTACTGTGGGACCAATCCTAGCCGTTAGCGCGCGCTGAAGAAATAGAGACAGTTTCAAAAACTACATTTCATTGACTTTCTAACGGTATCAGTCCGTTTGAGTTACAACGGTTGCGTCACATATTCGTACCAACATGTATTTAGCGATATTTTTCTGATATTACTAGGTTGCATCGCTTTTAACAGTGAAACGATTGACTGTGGGACTTAATTGAACTGATTTTGGACTTTGACCTTATAAATGTGATAAATGAGACAATTGGACTCCAAGAAATAACATTCTTCTTAATTTGACATGATTGCTGGAACTCAGCAATTACACTGGGCGCTGTGGTAGCGCTTTATTTAAAAATTTAGATAAATAAGTCATTTTTTACTGTGGGACCAATCCTAGCCGTTAGCGCGCGCTGAAGAAATAGAGACAGTTTCAAAAACTACATTTCATTGACTTTCTAACGGTATCAGTCCGTTTGAGTTACAACGGTTGCGTCACATATTCGTACCAACATGTATTTAGCGATATTTTTCTGATATTACTAGGTTGCATCGCTTTTAACAGTGAAACGATTGACTGTGGGACTTAATTGAACTGATTTTGGACTTTGACCTTATAAATGTGATAAATGAGACAATTGGACTCCAAGAAATAACATTCTTCTTAATTTGACATGATTGCTGGAACTCAGCGATTACACTGGGCGCTGTGGTAGCGCTTTATTTAAAAATTTAGATAAATAAGTCATTTTTTACTGTGGGACCAATCCTAGCCGTTAGCGCGCGCTGAAGAAATAGAGACAGTTTCAAAAACTACATTTCATTGACTTTCTAACGGTATCAGTCCGTTTGAGTTACAACGGTTGCGTCACATATTCGTACCAACATGTATTTAGCGATATTTTTCTGATATTACTAGGTTGCATCGCTTTTAACAGTGAAACGATTGACTGTGGGACTTAATTGAACTGATTTTGGACTTTGACCTTATAAATGTGATAAATGAGACAATTGGACTCCAAGAAATAACATTCTTCTTAATTTGACATGATTGCTGGAACTCAGCAATTACACTGGGCGCTGTGGTAGCGCTTTATTTAAAAATTTAGATAAATAAGTCATTTTTTACTGTGGGACCAATCCTAGCCGTTAGCGCGCGCTGAAGAAATAGAGACAGTTTCAAAAACTACATTTCATTGACTTTCTAACGGTATCAGTCCGTTTGAGTTACAACGGTTGCGTCACATATTCGTACCAACATGTATTTAGCGATATTTTTCTGATATTACTAGGTTGCATCGCTTTTAACAGTGAAACGATTGACTGTGGGACTTAATTGAACTGATTTTGGACTTTGACCTTATAAATGTGATAAATGAGACAATTGGACTCCAAGAAATAACATTCTTCTTAATTTGACATGATTGCTGGAACTCAGCAATTACACTGGGCGCTGTGGTAGCGCTTTATTTAAAAATTTAGATAAATAAGTCATTTTTTACTGTGGGACCAATCCTAGCCGTTAGCGCGCGCTGAAGAAATAGAGACAGTTTCAAAAACTACATTTCATTGACTTTCTAACGGTATCAGTCCGTTTGAGTTACAACGGTTGCGTCACATATTCGTACCAACATGTATTTAGCGATATTTTTCTGATATTACTAGGTTGCATCGCTTTTAACAGTGAAACGATTGACTGTGGGACTTAATTGAACTGATTTTGGACTTTGACCTTATAAATGTGATAAATGAGACAATTGGACTCCAAGAAATAACATTCTTCTTAATTTGACATGATTGCTGGAACTCAGCGATTACACTGGGCGCTGTGGTAGCGCTTTATTTAAAAATTTAGATAAATAAGTCATTTTTTACTGTGGGACCAATCCTAGCCGTTAGCGCGCGCTGAAGAAATAGAGACAGTTTCAAAAACTACATTTCATTGACTTTCTAACGGTATCAGTCCGTTTGAGTTACAACGGTTGCGTCACATATTCGTACCAACATGTATTTAGCGATATTTTTCTGATATTACTAGGTTGCATCGCTTTTAACAGTGAAACGATTGACTGTGGGACTTAATTGAACTGATTTTGGACTTTGACCTTATAAATGTGATAAATGAGACAATTGGACTCCAAGAAATAACATTCTTCTTAATTTGACATGATTGCTGGAACTCAGCAATTACACTGGGCGCTGTGGTAGCGCTTTATTTAAAAATTTAGATAAATAAGTCATTTTTTACTGTGGGACCAATCCTAGCCGTTAGCGCGCGCTGAAGAAATAGAGACAGTTTCAAAAACTACATTTCATTGACTTTCTAACGGTATCAGTCCGTTTGAGTTACAACGGTTGCGTCACATATTCGTACCAACATGTATTTAGCGATATTTTTCTGATATTACTAGGTTGCATCGCTTTTAACAGTGAAACGATTGACTGTGGGACTTAATTGAACTGATTTTGGACTTTGACCTTATAAATGTGATAAATGAGACAATTGGACTCCAAGAAATAACATTCTTCTTAATTTGACATGATTGCTGGAACTCAGCAATTACACTGGGCGCTGTGGTAGCGCTTTATTTAAAAATTTAGATAAATAAGTCATTTTTTACTGTGGGACCAATCCTAGCCGTTAGCGCGCGCTGAAGAAATAGAGACAGTTTCAAAAACTACATTTCATTGACTTTCTAACGGTATCAGTCCGTTTGAGTTACAACGGTTGCGTCACATATTCGTACCAACATGTATTTAGCGATATTTTTCTGATATTACTAGGTTGCATCGCTTTTAACAGTGAAACGATTGACTGTGGGACTTAATTGAACTGATTTTGGACTTTGACCTTATAAATGTGATAAATGAGACAATTGGACTCCAAGAAATAACATTCTTCTTAATTTGACATGATTGCTGGAACTCAGCGATTACACTGGGCGCTGTGGTAGCGCTTTATTTAAAAATTTAGATAAATAAGTCATTTTTTACTGTGGGACCAATCCTAGCCGTTAGCGCGCGCTGAAGAAATAGAGACAGTTTCAAAAACTACATTTCATTGACTTTCTAACGGTATCAGTCCGTTTGAGTTACAACGGTTGCGTCACATATTCGTACCAACATGTATTTAGCGATATTTTTCTGATATTACTAGGTTGCATCGCTTTTAACAGTGAAACGATTGACTGTGGGACTTAATTGAACTGATTTTGGACTTTGACCTTATAAATGTGATAAATGAGACAATTGGACTCCAAGAAATAACATTCTTCTTAATTTGACATGATTGCTGGAACTCAGCGATTACACTGGGCGCTGTGGTAGCGCTTTATTTAAAAATTTAGATAAATAAGTCATTTTTTACTGTGGGACCAATCCTAGCCGTTAGCGCGCGCTGAAGAAATAGAGACAGTTTCAAAAACTACATTTCATTGACTTTCTAACGGTATCAGTCCGTTTGAGTTACAACGGTTGCGTCACATATTCGTACCAACATGTATTTAGCGATATTTTTCTGATATTACTAGGTTGCATCGCTTTTAACAGTGAAACGATTGACTGTGGGACTTAATTGAACTGATTTTGGACTTTGACCTTATAAATGTGATAAATGAGACAATTGGACTCCAAGAAATAACATTCTTCTTAATTTGACATGATTGCTGGAACTCAGCAATTACACTGGGCGCTGTGGTAGCGCTTTATTTAAAAATTTAGATAAATAAGTCATTTTTTACTGTGGGACCAATCCTAGCCGTTAGCGCGCGCTGAAGAAATAGAGACAGTTTCAAAAACTACATTTCATTGACTTTCTAACGGTATCAGTCCGTTTGAGTTACAACGGTTGCGTCACATATTCGTACCAACATGTATTTAGCGATATTTTTCTGATATTACTAGGTTGCATCGCTTTTAACAGTGAAACGATTGACTGTGGGACTTAATTGAACTGATTTTGGACTTTGACCTTATAAATGTGATAAATGAGACAATTGGACTCCAAGAAATAACATTCTTCTTAATTTGACATGATTGCTGGAACTCAGCGATTACACTGGGCGCTGTGGTAGCGCTTTATTTAAAAATTTAGATAAATAAGTCATTTTTTACTGTGGGACCAATCCTAGCCGTTAGCGCGCGCTGAAGAAATAGAGACAGTTTCAAAAACTACATTTCATTGACTTTCTAACGGTATCAGTCCGTTTGAGTTACAACGGTTGCGTCACATATTCGTACCAACATGTATTTAGCGATATTTTTCTGATATTACTAGGTTGCATCGCTTTTAACAGTGAAACGATTGACTGTGGGACTTAATTGAACTGATTTTGGACTTTGACCTTATAAATGTGATAAATGAGACAATTGGACTCCAAGAAATAACATTCTTCTTAATTTGACATGATTGCTGGAACTCAGCGATTACACTGGGCGCTGTGGTAGCGCTTTATTTAAAAATTTAGATAAATAAGTCATTTTTTACTGTGGGACCAATCCTAGCCGTTAGCGCGCGCTGAAGAAATAGAGACAGTTTCAAAAACTACATTTCATTGACTTTCTAACGGTATCAGTCCGTTTGAGTTACAACGGTTGCGTCACATATTCGTACCAACATGTATTTAGCGATATTTTTCTGATATTACTAGGTTGCATCGCTTTTAACAGTGAAACGATTGACTGTGGGACTTAATTGAACTGATTTTGGACTTTGACCTTATAAATGTGATAAATGAGACAATTGGACTCCAAGAAATAACATTCTTCTTAATTTGACATGATTGCTGGAACTCAGCGATTACACTGGGCGCTGTGGTAGCGCTTTATTTAAAAATTTAGATAAATAAGTCATTTTTTACTGTGGGACCAATCCTAGCCGTTAGCGCGCGCTGAAGAAATAGAGACAGTTTCAAAAACTACATTTCATTGACTTTCTAACGGTATCAGTCCGTTTGAGTTACAACGGTTGCGTCACATATTCGTACCAACATGTATTTAGCGATATTTTTCTGATATTACTAGGTTGCATCGCTTTTAACAGTGAAACGATTGACTGTGGGACTTAATTGAACTGATTTTGGACTTTGACCTTATAAATGTGATAAATGAGACAATTGGACTCCAAGAAATAACATTCTTCTTAATTTGACATGATTGCTGGAACTCAGCGATTACACTGGGCGCTGTGGTAGCGCTTTATTTAAAAATTTAGATAAATAAGTCATTTTTTACTGTGGGACCAATCCTAGCCGTTAGCGCGCGCTGAAGAAATAGAGACAGTTTCAAAAACTACATTTCATTGACTTTCTAACGGTATCAGTCCGTTTGAGTTACAACGGTTGCGTCACATATTCGTACCAACATGTATTTAGCGATATTTTTCTGATATTACTAGGTTGCATCGCTTTTAACAGTGAAACGATTGACTGTGGGACTTAATTGAACTGATTTTGGACTTTGACCTTATAAATGTGATAAATGAGACAATTGGACTCCAAGAAATAACATTCTTCTTAATTTGACATGATTGCTGGAACTCAGCGATTACACTGGGCGCTGTGGTAGCGCTTTATTTAAAAATTTAGATAAATAAGTCATTTTTTACTGTGGGACCAATCCTAGCCGTTAGCGCGCGCTGAAGAAATAGAGACAGTTTCAAAAACTACATTTCATTGACTTTCTAACGGTATCAGTCCGTTTGAGTTACAACGGTTGCGTCACATATTCGTACCAACATGTATTTAGCGATATTTTTCTGATATTACTAGGTTGCATCGCTTTTAACAGTGAAACGATTGACTGTGGGACTTAATTGAACTGATTTTGGACTTTGACCTTATAAATGTGATAAATGAGACAATTGGACTCCAAGAAATAACATTCTTCTTAATTTGACATGATTGCTGGAACTCAGCGATTACACTGGGCGCTGTGGTAGCGCTTTATTTAAAAATTTAGATAAATAAGTCATTTTTTACTGTGGGACCAATCCTAGCCGTTAGCGCGCGCTGAAGAAATAGAGACAGTTTCAAAAACTACATTTCATTGACTTTCTAACGGTATCAGTCCGTTTGAGTTACAACGGTTGCGTCACATATTCGTACCAACATGTATTTAGCGATATTTTTCTGATATTACTAGGTTGCATCGCTTTTAACAGTGAAACGATTGACTGTGGGACTTAATTGAACTGATTTTGGACTTTGACCTTATAAATGTGATAAATGAGACAATTGGACTCCAAGAAATAACATTCTTCTTAATTTGACATGATTGCTGGAACTCAGCAATTACACTGGGCGCTGTGGTAGCGCTTTATTTAAAAATTTAGATAAATAAGTCATTTTTTACTGTGGGACCAATCCTAGCCGTTAGCGCGCGCTGAAGAAATAGAGACAGTTTCAAAAACTACATTTCATTGACTTTCTAACGGTATCAGTCCGTTTGAGTTACAACGGTTGCGTCACATATTCGTACCAACATGTATTTAGCGATATTTTTCTGATATTACTAGGTTGCATCGCTTTTAACAGTGAAACGATTGACTGTGGGACTTAATTGAACTGATTTTGGACTTTGACCTTATAAATGTGATAAATGAGACAATTGGACTCCAAGAAATAACATTCTTCTTAATTTGACATGATTGCTGGAACTCAGCAATTACACTGGGCGCTGTGGTAGCGCTTTATTTAAAAATTTAGATAAATAAGTCATTTTTTACTGTGGGACCAATCCTAGCCGTTAGCGCGCGCTGAAGAAATAGAGACAGTTTCAAAAACTACATTTCATTGACTTTCTAACGGTATCAGTCCGTTTGAGTTACAACGGTTGCGTCACATATTCGTACCAACATGTATTTAGCGATATTTTTCTGATATTACTAGGTTGCATCGCTTTTAACAGTGAAACGATTGACTGTGGGACTTAATTGAACTGATTTTGGACTTTGACCTTATAAATGTGATAAATGAGACATTGGACTCCGAAATAACATTCTTCTTAATTTGACATGATTGTGGAACTCAGCGATTACACTGGCGCGTGGTGTAGCGCTTTATTTAAAAATTAGATAAATAAGTCATTTTTTACTGTGGGACCAATCCTAGCCGTTAGCGCGCGCTGAAGAAATAGAGAACAGTTCAAAAACTACATTTCATTGACTTTTCAACGGATCAATCCGTTGAGACACGGTTGCTCACATATTTCGTACCAACATGTATTTAGCGATATTTTTTCTGATATTTACTAGGTTGCATCCTTTTAACAGTGAAACGATTGATGTGGGACTTAATTGAACTGATTTTGACTTTGACCTAATAATGTGATAAATGAGACAAGGACTCCAAGAAAATACACTTCCTTAATGACATGAGTGGTCGAACTCCCAGCGAT
>JASGCC010004159.1:0-20976 GCA_030067915.1 Hydractinia echinata | reverse complement strand
TATGCATGATACGTGAAGCCCTGTACATTATACGGTTTTTTAATATAAAATAAAACTATAAAAGATATGCTTTATGCTATTTTTTTATCTTGAATATTTACATGACAGTGCTTGTCAACGAGGTTTGTTTGAGAGTAACATCACATTTTGTGATAATGTTGCGTGATCGCTGTCAGACTTCAAGGTAATGATTAGTTGTCCTCAGTGTTTTTCTTAAGGACTGGCAGTCCTTAATGTCGTAGTCTCCAACGATTCGCATAAACAATTATTACAGTCCTCAACCGTCTTCATTCGTGTTTAACGATTTGTACAAACGATTGAGACAGTCATCGGTATGCTCAGTGTCACAAAACTTGTTATAAACGATTGGTAGGCTGTAGTGTTCTTAGCTTTGTTATATTAAGGCATATTTTGTGTCGCCACTAGGGTAAGCCATAGTTTTGCACGGAGAATATTTTAAAAATTAGCACCTCTAGATTTGCACTCCTCAAAGTCTGACAAAATTGTATTCAAATCATCATTTTTTTTCGCCAAAGAATAACATAGAACTTTATCAAAGTTACAAATAAAAAGACCTAGACACACTATTGTGTCGAGTTTTGTAACGAACGACTCACTCTGCAACACCCACCGCTTCCCGCAAAAGCGACGCTACCCTGCAACATGCGCACCTTGCAACAAAAAACGACCCATTCCGCAACAAAACAGCTGACGCTTTTGCAACAAGAACGACTCACTCCGTAATAAAGCAACCTCCCTGGCGAGCGTCCCACGGCGAAACCAAACGTTCCTGTGCATCAGGTGTTGACACCGACAAATCTGGCGAATGCGTTGCTGAAATTAATTGGTGAATGCATCTTGATGAAAAACATTTTCTGGTGATTGGCAAGTGGATGGTTCTGGTGCTGGTGAAATCAAACTTCTTACAGAATTATTACGGTATGCCAAGTAAAAAAAAGGCTGTAAATCAGTTTGGACACTTGCATCTCCGGAATTACTGTCTTTCTGCATGTCACTAATTCTAAACCTTCCCGATTTTCCTTTCTCTTATTAGTTTTTTACATCAATTCGTGTGACATTGAAGATACTGCAAACAGCAACATTCGTATACCAACCCTTGGACATTCCTCAGTTGAAGGTATCCCAAGTGATTGGTAGTCCTCCGTATTCTTTGTGTAGCCGTGAGGGCGCTTTAAAATCTCTAGCTGTCATATATTGCGTTTAATGTTTACAAAAATTCAATTTTTTAATATAACGCTCTTAAAATTCGCAAAAAAATTCTGTTTGTAGAGTACGTGAACATGAAGTGAACAATTATAATTATTATTTGCTTAACTTTTAGGGAAAAAAATCAGATTAGGATTGATTTTTTTCGTAAGCATTAATGTTCTGTTTTTACTCCACCTAACTTGGGCCTTTTTTGGTACAAGTAAAAAACTAACATCTGAGAAGAACAGAAGAATTTATTCAGAACTTTCATGAAATATTTTTCCTGTAAATAGCTCTTATATCTGTTTTCTATAACTATAGCGTTCGCTTCCAGTACGGGAAGTCTTGGATTCAAACTCCAGCCGAGTCATGCCAGAGACTATAAAAGTGTGAATCTATCCTTTCTGCTTAGTGCTTAGCATGAGAATAGGATTGATATCTTAGGCGGTTGTCTAGTTGAGCGATTGGACCGCTCGCTAGGACCCCCTTCGCAGGACCCTTGTTGATAGCAGTACGAATAGGAACTGAAGAGGCTATCCTGGGTAAATAATTTCAATAATAATAATAGTAATAACTTCATCTTAACAGGCGGCAAAATAGATATGAAATAGCGATGCGGGAAACGGTACGACGGACGAAAAGTATTCATGCCGTGTACCATACTGTTCTTTTAAGTAGCGTTTTTTTCTAATACTATATAAGCTGTTTTGTCTATCTATACCGAGAAATATTACCTGAGGTTAAAAGTATAGACTGAGCTTGCGAGGTCGATACGCTGACCAATGCGATGAAGTAGTTGCATTTAGTTGAACACTTTTGTAGACGAAGAATGTATATCAAGAACAAATATTCTTTAAAATAATTTCTATAATCTAACCTAGTGTTGCTTTGAAAAATTTTATCTACGAAAAACGTGTGTGTATGAATAATTTGGGGGATTTTCTGTTTTAATGATACACATGATTTTGAAAGAGAATTTATTGAATTCGAGACAAAGAAATATTACACCAAGCTGAAAAACAAAAAATACAAATTATAATAAAGATAAAAAAACTTTGTCTGAGTTCCAACTGATTTATCATTTATACAGCTTTCCACTGTTTGCGCAGTTGTGTATATGTTTCATCAATTTTTTTTGGCGAGAAATATTTTTATTTCCATCCTTATTTTGTCTTAAAATTGACTCACACGCAACTGATTGGGAGAACGAGTTCAACGGATTTTGTTTGACGGAAGCAGCGAATAATGAATGGGTCGTGCAAGCTAGACAAACAATCTTTCTAATGTGTTTACATTTTTCACAATCTTAGCGAAATTGTTTAAGCTCTTACAGCAAGACAAGGTCGTGTCGATAGCGGATACCCGCTTAGCAACGTCTTATAAGCATAATAGGGGTCAAATCCTTTATAGAACGAAGAAACTTGTAAGCAACAGCCTGTCTTGATTACAAATAGAAAAATAGGACAAAAAACAGGTATTAAAAACAACAGGAATTTTCTAAGAATTTTTTGTTTTGCAAGTTATGTAAGTTATGTTGCTTATAAAAATGCGTGTAGCTCTATAACGGAAACGACGTTTATCAGTTTTTTGAAAATTTTGAAACGATATTTCTGCGCAACGATCAAACATAGGTCTAGTCTTCCTTGCAAGACTTTTTTAAAAACTTACTATATATGACAACGCAACGTGTTTTTCTGTTGTCTAAAAAAGTTGAACTCGATCGTACTTTTTTACGTTTTAAATAAATGTTCAATCTTCTCCAGACTGATCAACTAATTCACGTACAGCGGGCTATATCAACTCTTTCCGTTGGGACAAAAGAACTATATTATGAAAGTGAATATATTACAATATGTTAAAATATATACAATAACGACAAAAAAAAATCGTATGTAAAAATTCTGAACACGTTATGCATCACATTCTAAAATCAAAATAAATTAAGGTTTTTGGAGATGTTGAGCAATAGTAAATGATGGATAGGGCCAGTTTAAGCAAGTTGTAAGTCAGAAGGGCAGGTCCCAGAGTTTGCAATAAATTATTAGTATCATCTTATCTATATTCACCAGTGTGAAAGTAGAAATTTAGTATCTTCTTCACGCCATTAGTCACATTAAATTACTCTGACAAGATAGAATAGCCAACTTGTCTGCATTAAAAAGGACGAATTAGCAACAAAAAATGTTCAATGTAAAAAGATGAATTTAAAGTAGTGATATATCTGTAACAGATTCTTTTGATGTAAAATAATATTTTATTTTACCCTTAGATTTCGAAGTACGCCAATTGGTGTCACAACAAGACCTAATTACCGACGTGCTATTATTTATTCACCGGAACTCGTAATCCTTGACGTATTAAAATACACTGCGGTATGAAACAGAATTAAATTTCCTATCAGGAAGTGCTCAACTTTTTCAACCTTGCTAAAACAAGTAGACAGGAATCAGACTCAATGATGAAAGGTTGAGGGTTAATAGCATTGAGATCTCAAACTGTTCAAAAAATGATTCAAAACTTAAAAGTTGATTAGAAAAAGACAATAGATATACAAAACATTGGTTAAAAATTACTTTCATTAGTATTCAAACTGGTTTGCGACCATCCTCTAGACTTCTGATGGTAAAATCCATTACTAAACATGTCTAAACTGGAATGTGTGGAGCTTTGACTTACTTTACTTCTCTGACTCAGTCGTCCAAGTTCACCAATCATACTACCTAAACTACTCTTCTTCCTTCTTGAATCGCCATACGATAAAGATACATTCTCGAAGTCTCGAGGTAGTTGCTGTCTGCACAGTTTATATAAAACTCGCTCGAAGGCGGAACGAAATTGTTTGTTTGAAAAACTGTAAATAAATGGATTTAAAGCTGTATTGAGAACGGGAAGAACTTCAATGAATGCGTAGAAAGTAAACATGAACGCGTTGTAGTTTTTCACTTTAAAATTGTAAAAGAAATTTGTATCAATATTGTTTATTGTAACAATGATACACGAAGGAAGCCAACAGATGACAAATGTTCCGTACACTATCGCCAAGGACTTTGTTGTTTTCCATTCTCGTCTTCGTTTCCTACTTAAATTTTTCTTCTTTCCCTGTTGTTTGCCTGTTTTATTATTGTTCTCCCATTTATGCATACTGGATGTTTTCTCGATGGATTTTATATGAGATAAAGCGATATGCAGAATCTCGAAATACACAATGGTTATTATGATAAGTGAGGTCACATAGACGCCTAAAAACACAGCCAAATAAAACGTCCGGTTCATATTACCGCAGAGGCGTGTTATGTAAACGCTGCCGGTTCCTGTCCAGTCGAATATACCTATCCAACTCATCATAGCTGCAAAAAACCACAGGAACGCTAAAACCTTTTTCCCGCGTGTCTGTGTCACCCAATCTGTGTAACGGAAGGGAAACTTAATGGCGAAGAATCTAAAAATAGGAAGAAACAAGACAACTGATCACTCTTAAAAGAAGTTTGACGGAAAGTACTTTATCGATATAGTGTGGCTGCCCTTTCTTAAGGGCTGACTAATGATATTGCAGTAGATTTACCCTCTATAATTAGAGCTGTCCCGTATCAGCGTGTAGTTTTTCAACGATTCCTCATGAAGTCAATGTTTTAACTATATACTGCGAAATTACAAAAGATGTTCGTGCGATGTGTATGCTTACAAGTTGGATTTACCTCCATGTAGATGGAAAATTCAAAATACATAACTGATTACACAACTGATCCAAAAGTTAAAAACATGCTATCATTAATTATTATAAGTAATCGTGAATTATCGTAAATCATCATAAATTATCATAAATTGTTACACAGTGCTTACCTGTCAAGAGCGAGTACAAGGAGATTCATGATACTTGCAGTATTGCAAAATACGTCGGAAATTATATACCAATAGCAAGTTGCAACACTGTGACAAAACCTTGAATCGTGTAGCTGTATGGATATTCGGAATGGGATGAGCAATGCGGCGTACAAGAAGTCAGAACAAGCTAAAAGAAAAAAAATCATCATAGCACAGTTTTAACTCCACAACAAATCTGATGTATTTAGTTTCCAACAGTAACATCGAAGTTCGAAATTGGGCGTGTTGAGAGTTACAAGAGGTTCAATGGAGATTTCCATATTTGCGGAAAGATAACAGAAATTTAATCTCCGACTTGTTCTATTCTTACAATAGCTGTATCAGCGGTAGGCTGGATACCTTTCCCACACAATTTTTTTTGTCACTCGGAAGTTGTGAATTAATGTAGAGAATAACTAAGTGAAGTTTTATTATTGCATTTACATGTACTTTTATTAACACATATATGGCAAAACCTCTTTCTTTCTAGGCAGAGTTATTCTCGTAATATTTCACCTTTCTTCTGGTAGTTTATTCAAAACTTGATAGTTGAAACTAACACAATATTATAATATTAAACTGTTCAATTTTCACTAAATATGATGGTTAAATGAGGTTGTAAAAGAACAGCAAGAATTAGTGTATTAGATCATTTTTGTCGTTTGACCACGAAAAATAAACCAAGTGGGATTATCAGGGTGACTTTTATATGATCTAAGTTAAGCACGGATGTCGAGTGTTTTGTAACTTTCACAATCATTTTTTTTTAACATAACGCTCTTAAAAATTAAGCAATTCTTTCCACCTGTGTTGTCTGGATTTCCAAATAACGTAAACTCTCCAAACAACAGTTAAAATCATAACTCAAATATTGGTGTATTTACCTAGACTTGCAATGAACTTTGACGTTACTCTTTTCTTCAAACTTGGAGACATCAAAACAGCAACAACTACTAACAAATTTCCAATTAAGCTGGTCAGTAAAATAACCACCATGAAAAGGGCGTAAGCTATCTGCCCTGGCGTAACATTATGAAATCCATCACACATATCGACGCAAACTACTTTAGATGTATTTCCTGATTTATTGTAATTAAGTGCTGCTAGACCAAACGATGCATTTGATGTAATGTTAGTGTAATTCGTGGAGCAAACCAGATTGGTAGCCATAGTAAAAGCAATTTTAGTCTCCCTAAAAATCTTTATGCTACTTTGGAACAGATGAATTTCTATCTTTGCAATATTTACTCCTGTTTCTTCTGTTTTGTCAACTTTCTCAATATATTTATATTTCCACGTAACACCTTTTGATCTCTTTATACTCCTTTTTTATATTAACTATGTATGTTTCACTCTTTAATAAAAAAATATATGTCAAAAACAAAGGAGAAAAAAACTGTAATACAATATCAAAAGTCATGTCTCGCTTACTCCGTTTACCAAACTGAAAGCAATCAAGGACTTGCCAATATAAAAAATAAAGTTGAAAGAACGTAGAACTATAAGGAAAAAGCTGGGACTTTTTTTTTGTTGCTTTAAGATTTGCACATGTTAAACAAGCTAAAAACATAAAACTTCAGTATTAGGAGAATGTTTTTTGAAGCTAATTTCAATAAAAACTTTGTTTTAAGTGGATGCTATCCATACAGTCCTGTCAAAGATTTGAATGTAAAAAATATTTTTATCCGTATATATGTTCTTAAGGTTGTATAGATAACGCAATTCTTTATCTAAACCATATTGTATGTCGTATATCAGTTTAAAATTTGCTTCCATAACTTAAATAACTGTAGTATTGAAAAATCAGTTAGAAAAATTATAGTGTGTTTTTAAAACTTCTCCATCTGTGTTGGAATTATATATTTCTTTAAATTTACACACTACAATTCTTCTTGTCTCGTCCTGATTCTCTCTTTCAGTTAGTTATATCCAATGCTTTTTTTTTTTCCCTCACTTCTCCTGACTTGGTTATTACAACATATCAAAAAGATATTAAGAAATATTTTTCAACATCTACATGTTAAAACGTATGTAATTGAATAAATAAAAAAAGCATTTGATTCAACATTTGCTTAAAGTAATTCTTCAATGTTTATTCCATATTATTGTACATTGTTTATAAACGTATTTGCGTTATAAACTCTATAATGACTTTGAAATAACATTGTGGTGCGAAAAATCTTGGTTTTATGCAAACAAGTTCAGCTGGAAGCAACTTTTAAATTATGCTTTGCAATCTTAATTTATACTTTTTAAATCCAAAACAGGATGATTTTAGCTTATAAAAATAAAGCGATTAAACAAGGTCTGATTTTTTCCAACTGTTATAAAGTTGATTTATCGGGAGACGATATTACTCGTTTTTATATTCGCCCATTCTCATAAGTTCGTAAAATACTTTAAGACATAAACTTTCTCTTTTTATTCCTTTGAAAATATCAAATCAACAAAACGCGAACGTTTTTTTCACGAAATTGTAGGGTCATTCTTGAAAGTTTTTTTCAGTTCAAATTTACTAGTCGATAAGCCAGTGAAAATCTCCTCTTAGGTACAGGGAACAATGGACAAAATACAATTTGCTTTAGGAATTTTGATGACGTCAGCAGTGCATATACAGTATTTTAGGAATTTGTTTAACCGTTGCCTCTATTGTGTTGAAATTCAAACGCTGCTCAAGAAAATGTATAGGATCATGACTTTTGACGAACAGTGGGATTTAAAGTTGTTTGAAAACGTCATTAATCCGTTTGATCTAAAACGGGTGGGTTTACCCAGCTTTAGGAAATTGGTGTCATTTTGGTCCCATGTAGTTACCCGCACGGGAGATGACGTAGGTTATTTCCGTTTTCAAGTTATCTGGCCTCAAAATTAAAAGTGCAATGTCTAAACTGAGTATGCTCTACAGTAAACAGAAAGAAGCTTGTAGGATAGTATTTGGTGCAGATAGATACACCCATTCGAGTCTTTATTAAAAGAACTTGGAGTTTTAAATATCTACAAATTTAACATCTATTAAGTCTTAGTTTTGATGTTTAAGGTAAAAACCGGTTCCTGTCCATAAATACGTAAGTACTCCAAAGATAAATTCGTTATACCAAAAACAACTCTAAAAGTGAGTGGTTATTCCATAACAACTGTGGAAAAGATCCGTCATTTGTATTTTGATGACGTCAGCAGTGACCGGTTGAAACACATTTTTTTTCAGAAATGTGAATACCCGTTGCGTCATGTGCTTTTGACAAACAATGAAAAAGATAAGTTATAGAAACTTTGATGAAGTCAGCATTGCATATTCAAAAATTTTTTTTTTAGAACTTCGGTTTACTTTAGCAATCGAACGTTTCATTGAAATAGAATGTTTTAAAAAAGCTTTTAGAGTGTTTTTGTTTGTCTGTTGATACTTTACATCATTCCCAACAATGGCATCCAAAAGGAAACACAATGAGGTGACTTTGAAAATAAAGTACAATACTTTAAAGGATCTGGAAAAGGGGCGCTTGAACAAAGATGTAGCCATGCAATGGGAGAAAACCTTGGGAAGAAACAACCCTCCCAACTATTCTTGCCAGGTACGATTTGAAGGACATCTTCAACGCGGATGAATTTGGTCTGTTTTACCAAGCACTGCCTTCCAAGTCTTTACATTTTCGTGGTAAACGTTGCGCAGGTGGAAAACATAGCAAAGTTCGCCTAACTGGTATGGCTGCGTCCAACACTACTGGTGAAAAACTCCCGATGTTCGTGATAGGAAAATCTGCAAAGCCGGGATGCTTCAAGAACATGCACAACCTTCCCTGTCGATACCGATCTCAAAATAAATTATGGATAGATGGAGTACTTTTTGAAGAATGGGTACGAGAGCTCAACCGTCAATTCGATTCGCAAGGCAGAAAGATTATTCTGGTTGTCGACAATTGTCGTTGTCACCCAGAAGTCACAGGATTAAAGGCAATCAATTTGCAATTTTTACCACCCAACACAACTTCTTGTACACAGCCTATGGACCAAGGGGTTATCAGGTATGTTTTCACATGTTTTTGTGTGTTTGTATTTGATTTGACAATGCTTTTTAAGGGGCTATTTCTTTCGCACACAAGAATCGGTTCTGAATGCTCCAAGTGCTCCAATTACCATTTCTTTGGTAATTTGGGGCATTCAGAATCGAATCTGGATGAACTCCTCGAGGAGCAGTTCACTTGGAGCATTCGGAGCACTCAGAACTAATAATTTGACTTACTACGGTCAAAGCCTTCTTGCTCCGAAAACCCATTTCTTTGGCGCACATTTTTTCGCTAGTGAAACTCTTGCAGTGAAAAACCATTTTGAATACTTTACATAAATTAAAAAACCACGGGAGACGGAACTTAATTATGCGGAAAAATAAACAAACAGGACAGCTTCAAATGTAAACACAACTTGATTAAAAGTGAAAGCGCGATGTCATTTAACACTTCTTGCGAAGATTACGGTTTATATTTACAGAATATATGGGGATATCTCAATGTGCGTGCCATCTATCGCCCCAATCACACCTTCCATCCCTTTTAGAAATTTAAAGCCATTAGCTACTTCGATTATGGAGCTTCCAGAAGGCCAAACAATGTTAACTGGGACCAAACAACACATAATTGCCTTTGATACTCGACGTATAATTCTGAGTACTGTTGACTCGGTAACATCGAAGCGATCAGCAATGCTACGAAGTGGTTCCTTTGATGCACAATACCACAGAAAAATACATACTTGTTTGTGCAACTTGACCATCGGTCTTCCACCACTATTTGATTTTAAAAACTGATCGAAGTTGCCAATCTTTAAACACAATGATTCAACTGATGTTTTTCTCAACCTAAAATGGCTTTTAAATGTGTCATCGGTATACAAGGGTATCACTGTCTCAAAGTATCCTGGTATCCTAACAGCATCGACACGGTCGGTAGAACTAATTGAAGCAACCAATGGCAAAATTAATTCTGTGATATCCTCCGCATTTCTTTTATCTTCTTCATTTTCTACTTCGCTGAAGGCTAAAAGCGCTAGCGCTTTCGCTTTTGAAACAGCCATATTTGTTTACAAATGAGCCGTGGTTTCTTAATTATGCAAAAATTATGCAAAAATATAAGCTATATTTTTAAACCACATAAAAATGTCGGAGCACTTGGATTCGGTTCTGTGTTGTTTCTTTGGTCACCGGAGCACTTGGAGCAGTTGGAGCATACAGATTTGAATCTCAGGTATGAAAGAAATAGCCCCTTAATATCCTTGTACACAGCCAGGGAAGTTGTTGCAATGAAAAATAGAATGTTTTGATTAGCACTTGCAGGTCTTCACTTTTTACTAAAAGACAAAAGTCACAAAAGAGTTGTGTGAATGAGCGCATGCAGCTAGGTAAGGTAGTGCATGCAACCAGGTAAAGTAGTGCATGCAGCCAGGTAAGGTAGTGCATGCAGCCAGTGCATATTAAAGATATGCCAACAAGTATCGAAGTTTGTGGGGAAAAGGTTTCTTTGAACTATGAAATTTCATTGGTGATCATTAGAGAGTTTAACTGTGAAT
Organism: Hydractinia echinata; assembly: GCA_030067915.1. NCBI lineage: Eukaryota > Metazoa > Cnidaria > Hydrozoa > Anthoathecata > Hydractiniidae > Hydractinia > Hydractinia echinata. Next base: position 10,350 of record JASGCC010004159.1, on the reverse strand, counting down.
CAATGATTAAAGCATGCTTACATGGGCGAATGGACACCGTTGCTGGGGGAAAAGTTTGCAATCACGACCTGAACCTGGAAATGAATCGATAAATGTGCTGTCGCTGTAACTAAAGATGAAAAAGTTGTTGGCCATTTAAAAAAAGGAAAGACAGGTCGATATGCCAAAACAATCTTTTATTTTTTGCGAGCGAATCCCATGAACATTGCTAATATTATTGTCACTGGGAAAAGAGTCAATCTGGGAGACGGAGAAGGCTTGCAAATACCGTGCAAAATTATCTAGAGATTCTAAAGATACAGTTAGATCTGTGTCCTTTGTAACAATTTCATTTAGATATTCAAGTATATGAATGTGACAAAGTTTTCAATGAAATAAAAACGAAAAATGAAGCAATTTGTTTGTTTTCTAACGGTTTTCCTGAATCAATTTTCCTGAATGTTTATCTTGCCAACAAAACTTTTATTTTAAAATGCAAATTTCATATAGGGTATCTATCACATTTTTTCTTTTTCTTTTTAGATCATTAAAGGCCAAATACCTATCCCCTGTCATTCGGAGATCATAAGAGGGTTAGACAAGAAGACAGAGCTGCCAAAAACATCAATCCTAGAAGCCATAATGATGCTCAAGACAGCTTGGGATGATGTATCTAAAACAACAATCGTAAACTGTTTCCGAAAATCAGGAATTTCAGAAGACCCTCGGAAAGCTGCTGTAGACGATGATGACGACCCTTTTAAGAATATGACCAATTATTCAGATGACGAATGTGCTGATGAGCAAGGAAGTGACGTTTTGGATGAGCTGAATTTCGATTTAGACCAACTTCGCAAGGTCAGACCAGACAGGATTTAGATGCTGGCTCCCTTGTGGATTTCGACATAAAGCTTATGACCAATGAATCACGCCCGTTGTCTGTCGCAGAAATAGTGAGTGAGTATAAAGAGGTCGAGATGGTTGATGTTGATGCTAGCTCTGATGATGACAAGGATGACTGTCCTGACGACGATCCAGTTTCGCCACCGTCGCAATACGAGATTGAAGACGCAATAGAGACTCTGAAGAAACTGACGTTGTTTGAGACAGATCCAAAGTTTGATACTCTGCTGTCGCAAATGTCCAATAAGATCAACAATATAAGATTGATTAATAGGAGACAGAGCAAAATCATGGACCTTTATGAAAAAAATGGATAATTAAAAATTGTTTTACATGAAAATAGCAACTTATTTCTCAAATACTACGCGTCGTTTTACTCCATAGGATGTTACAACATTGATAATTAATAGCGCCGCAAACCCGTTTCCCCATCAAAATTCGGTCGGAAAAAGTCAAACTCCTATAATTCGAAACTCATGTAATTCGAACAAATTTTGAATCCTCTTGGAGATTCGAATTACATGAGTTCAACTGTACTTCCATTGAATGCATATGTTTTGGACGAATGGTTATTGGGAGTTTATTAAAACCATAAAGAAAATGGTATTTTAAAGAAAGTGAAAACTTTTAGGTAAAATATTTTGTTTGTCATAAATAAAAAGGTGAGAAAAAAATCAACATAAACTCCAAACTTGCTACATCTACCGTTTAAAATGAAATTTTTATACAAAAAAAAATTTAGGAAATTAAACGAGACAGTAATTGCAACAAACTTACTTCGGACCTAATCTTGATGTTTCAGCTTTTGCAGACTTTGGATCAGAAGTAGTGCCCGTATTAGATCTTTAATTGGTGTGTCGTTTTAGCTTTACCATAGATGTCCAGGTAAAGGTTTTTGAAAATGAGAGTCGTCAGTGCTATGTTATCATTCATACCAAACGTACAAGAAAATGCTTTTGTGAGCAGAAAGAACTAATTCAACAAAAATACAAATGTCTATTAAAAAAAGATTAACTACAATTCTTTTACGTGATAGTGTGCTAACTGCGTCTTTAGATTATGTAGGAATATCCGCAAACCTTTTTCCCAAGTTGTTCGGAAATAGATAATGCATTTAGTTGTCGATTATATTAAACCTATGTTACGAAACATTTGAATATATCTTACTTTCTTCAAAATGATTACCACCTTTTGGAAGAAAATTCTTCCAAGTCACGTAAAATTGTTTTCCACTTTTATTTGCAGCATGTGACCTTGTTTAATTAATACATTTGCAACACTTTTCATTTTCAACAATTAGATATTTCGTAAAATTACGGCGGCCAAATGGAGGCAATACAGAACAAAATATTTTAATTACACAAAAATGTCCCGAATACAATATGTGCAAACATTTTCAAACCACGGCGGTAAAAAAAAATATGTGAAATCTCCAACTTGGTTTTAAAGCATATTTTTTTGTACATTTTGCCATATTACTTTAATTCAAATTTTTCCCGTTTTTAATATTTTAATTTAGGTTGTCCAGAAACGCCCTGAAGGCAGGACGTTCCAGATACGACAAAACCAACGCGATTTTTGAATTCTATGAGAAATTTTAGGCGAAAAGGAGGTGTAATTTTAAAGGAATCCTTCCATACAAAAACCAATAAATGTGAATAATTTCACATTATAAAACAATGAAACAAAATATATTTTATTATTTCGCCTACTTCTTAATATTTCTCTATATATTTGAAAATAAAAATAACATAATTATACCCGATTACTATTAAAACTTGTTTGGAATTCGCAAGCAAATTCGATATAGGTCTGTGACGTAACCACCAGAAATCAAGACCAGATAGACTCACCTGGAATGGGTGAAAATCCATTAAAACAACCCATCATTCTCAGTGTACGCTTCACACGCGTTTTTACTTTTTTATTAAAAACATTAAGAACTGGGTTTTTCTTTATTTCTTAAAAAAAACGGAATCGGACCGAATGTAATACATATAATGATGTTATAGTTTGATATATACACACAAAAAGTATAAAGTGAGTAAATCATCCCTTATGAAGACATCGTGTTCGTTTTATATTTAACTAGAGAATAACGCACACTTGTATAATACTCGAATCTGGTCTGTAAGGATTCTGGTCTTGACGTATACGCAAACGCCATTATGATTTTTCTGGTTGGCGAATAAGAAACCTTGGAAAAGACGAAGTAATTTGAAAATATATTTCGAAATACTTCAGTCCATTGCAAATTTAGAAAAAATCGTTATTATTTTGTTGTATAGGAAGAAAGTCTGTATTTGTTTCACATATTATTAGTTCTGCACGAAAGGATCCCTTTAAAATTTTAGATTTGTAACGCCAAAGATATCACCCTTTAAAAAGTCGTTTCCGTTTCTGGGAGGCACAAAAGGAATTATGTCTAGGGGTGTAGTGTTTTCCAAAATTTAAAAATAGATTTTGTTATAGATTTCTTTCTGCGTAATTTTTGGTATAGATTTTAGAAACCATCCATTTCTACTTATTTTTTATTTTCAAATTTTTGCAAATATTCTGGGCGTTTGTTAATTTTTTTAACTAAAATTTTCGAAATAAAACGCAACTTCAGGCCAAAAAAAATTCTCTATATATCCAAGGTGTGATGATAGAATTTCTTTCACAAATATGACAAAGCATGTTATATGCATCTCTTACTCTTACGAAACTATGTAACTAACGCCTTTTCATGGTTTAAATTTTTTTTTACCACTTGTTTTACTTTCAGATATTCTGTTCTGTATTTGGAATATTCTGTTCTGTATTTGGAATATTTTGTGCTGTATTTGAAATATTCTGCTGTGTATTTAAAATATTCTGTATTGGCCTTAATTGACCCCCGTACAAAATAGAATGCATCAGCTGCAAGTTTTCTATTTTTAAAATTACTTCAAACTTGTTTCTAGTAGAATGTGTCCAATTGTTAATGGGTGTCCAACATTAGCGAATGTTTACTCGCACGTACATTAATTAATTATTTAATTATTTGAGAATTCCCTCTATTATAAATGCAATTTACCATGCTACACGGACAATGAAATGTAAAAATTTAATAAAAATTGCAATTACTAATGCATTAAAAAAAAATCGTTAATGTAAAACGAAAAGGAGCAAAAACAAATAAAAAGCACTCACTTTAAGCACATCCAAACCAAACAAAATAAGTATAAGTTCTCTCTCGGCATTCCTGACAATATGTTTGTGAAAGGACTGTTGTTTCCTCTCAATTAATGTAGGTGATTGATCAGAAATTTTTATCTCTTAGTGTACTATACGCGTAGCAAACTCTATAACCAAAATATTAGGACAATGACACCCATATTTGTTCATTTTGTTGGCAAACAACTCGCGAATTCTCTGCGGATGATAAATTGCGAAAGTGTTACTTTTTCAGATGCAGAGGTTAGGTAAGCAGCGTTTAAAATGGGAGAGTGTTACGTTTTCAGATGCAGAGGTTAGGTAAGCAGCGTTTAAAATGGGAGAGTGTTACGTTTTCAGATGCAGAGGTTAGGTAAGCAGCGTTTAAAATGGGAGAGTGTTACGTTTTCAGATGCAGAGGTTAGGTAAGCAGCGTTTAAAATGGGAGAGTGCTACGTTTTCAGATGCAGAGGTTAGGTAAGCAGCGTTTAAAATGGGAGAGTGTTGCGTTTTCAGATGCAGAGGTTTGGTAAGCAGCGTTTAAAATGGGAGAGTGTTACGTTTTCAGATGCAGAGGTTAGGTAAGCAGCGTTTAAAATGGGAGAGTGTTACGTTTTCAGATGCAGAGGTTAGGTAAGCAGCGTTTAAAATGGGCTAGTTGCACTTTTCAACACGTCTGCCCTAGACAACACGTCAAGACACCAAATTCTGACAAAAATGATCATGGTGCAGTCAGCAACAATTTGCACATTTTGAAAGTTCAGGTCTAAACGCGTAATCTAGTTCTAATTTCGCTGTTAATATTGTTAATATAAATCAACTTATTGCCTGTACCTAGTATAGAAATATCTATGTAATTTCCTCTGAGGAAGAACTTTGAAATTTGCAAACTTATCTCAATATATTTTGTGGGAGGTTGTTTTCCAATTAATGATGGGTATCCAACATAAGCAAGATATTGGCTCGTATCTTGCTTAATTACTTAATTCTCTTTGAATAACCACTGCTACAAGATAGACAATGAAAGACAAAAGGGTTAATAAAAGTAATCTTCTGTTATTATTAAATTTATTATCTTTGTTTTCACAAACTTTCTTATGCAAAAACATGTATTCCATACGTTTCCGATATAACGTTCGAGCAGGAAAGCGAAAGTTGCCAGAGAAGAGAGAATACACAAGTGCGAAAGAAATCTCTTAGTCAAATATGTCTTACCGACAAAAGTTGGATTCCAAGCTAAATTTAATAAAATCCCAACACAGCGCATTGGAAATTGACTTTAGTTTATCAAGGAAAAAACTACAAGGGAAATTAAACGAAGTCAAAAAAGCTGAACATATGATACAAGGTAGCTTTCATGATGTGGAATTATCTTTGTCACACTTGAGATTGATCATTCAACGGTATGATGAAGATAAAACACATATGTCAAATCTTGTCTCATCTCTCTTGGCTAGCAATAATGATCTAAGAACAGAAGAACATGATGTGTCAGTAATAAGAAGAAAGAGTCATAGTAATTCTTAAACCTTAATGTAGATGTATCTGGTATACTACATGTCTTGAATGGAGATATTCATGATGTTGTGTATAATTTTCCTATTGATAGAACAACCAACCATTGTTACATTGAGTAAGACTATGTAACGGGAGATGAAGTACCTTCACCTCCATTTAAGAAGATTAGAGTCAAGTCAAAATAACATAACTACAGTTACTTAATATTTGTGTCCCGCGAATTCAAATACACATACATTTTGCCGAAAAAAATATTTACACTTTTGGATCGTTGTACGGATTATGCCATCGGTACTTTTATGCCATCGGAATGGATAAAATGAACTGGTTGACATTCTTTAAATTGCAACTTATCGTAATTGTAATCGTTGATGGGAATCAACTGGAGTTTTACTCAAGGCATTTCGGGACCACAAAATAATTCAGTAAAACTGTCGTGTTTATGACTATACATTTCATGATCGCTGAAATATTAGGTTTTTACCTATTCGAGATTTAGCATAGCTAAACTAAACGTATTTCAAACAGTTGTTTTTCTTTTAATGAGAATGTTAGATTTATAACATTTTGATAATATAAATATTTTTACATACCTTAAATGTAATATGCGATTATATAGGGCCTAAGCAAAGAATGAATCAGCTGTTTTGTCTGGGACACGGACATATCATCTTTAATGCGTTTCAATCCTTTTATGAATAAGTACTGTTTTTAAAGGACTACAAAACAGATTGTCGATTTTTGACTTTAGTAACTTACCCAAAATGTGAGCTAATGGTGGTGAAAATTTGTATGAACACTGAGAACAAAAACAAGATCTTAAACCATCTTAAATATCACATTGGAAGTTTAAATATAACTGACAAAAGTAGAAAAGTTTCTATGTGCAGTTGATATCCATAGTTTATTCGATATAAGCACTTACCTTGCTATTAAATCAAGCTTTCTGATAAAAAAACTTGACATTTTTTTAACTTCGCTAGCTGGCTATATTATTCCAAAACATACAAGATTATTGCATCCTAAACTAGTCACTCAACAATAATAATTTTAAAATCTTTTTAGAGGTATCAATAACCTTCTCAAAGCTTCTAATATATTATTTTTACCAACTACACCACTACCTCGTATTTTTTTGTTTCCTCGTCATAACAAACTTTCGACTTTCTAATATATATATTTTTGCAGATTGTAAGTTATTCAATCGCCAAAAAGAATACTAAAAATACTAAAACAAAATGTTTCTATTTTTAGACGATAGCAAAAAGTGGAAAGAAAAGAATAATTCGTTTTCTATGCAGTTGTAAAGTGCTTATAATCAGTTCATGTATTGTTATTGAGAATGGGAGTGTGAGTAAAACAATGATGGAGATCTTCCTTGAACCGTTTCGCAGCCTCTTTTTAATTACATTGTGTGAACATCAATGTGTTGGTGATTTACGAATTAATCTATCACGCCTCATTTTTACAGCTCACAGAATGGGTATTTGAAATAAATAAAATTATTGAATTAATTATTTATTCTTCGTATCACTGGGAGTGTCTTCTTGAGAGTTTTGCAATTCATTAAAGTTTTTTGTAGGTTTCAAATATTACTTGTACCGTGGCCCATATGTGACATCTATGAATTGCAATGTTAACAGGGAAACTAGTGTTATAAACAAACAAAACACAACGACTCGAAAGAAAAACATTAATTCACATCAAGTGCGACTTAATAACTCGCATCATGCAATAATAACTCGAAGTGCGACTTAATAACGCGCATCAAACATTCCGGTAACTCAAAGTCATTGTCTGAATCATCATCCATTACATTTCCTAGCATTTGTTGCATGAAGTCATGCCCACTTTTTTCCTTTGTGAGCAGATACAAACGGGTACGACCACTCAATTTTGTGCGAGCTAAGTATTCATCAAGAGTACAAGTCACATCGTCTATTTTTTCACCAGAAAAATCACCAATATCAAGACTTAAATTGGTAATTCGTCGAAATTTTTGGGAAACTCCTTTGGGAAAGAATAACGCAACAGCTTCTTCCTCAATATTCAATAGTGTGTCTGAGAGATTCATTGTTATGCACCGCACACCACCACCTGTGTTACGTCTGACTTGCATATAAATCTCAGATCATCTTGGGCGATGCTTCCAACCAATATGAACCAACTTCTTTGTAGTTCTTTCTGGTTCGTTTTTTTTCACCACTATCAACAAGATCAATGGTCTGAGGTGTCGCCATAACAAGCCCTTTTAAACAAATAATATGGCCCTTCTCGGTAATGCCCAGCTGTTCTAAATCTTTTGATGTAGATTGATACACAACATTCTCATCCATCTGAACAACAAAATATAATATGCATGTAAATTGGCACACAAAATGGTCATGCAGATATTTTAGAGGGTAATTAAAGGACCGACGACAAAAAATATTTGTCACACTTCGCAGAAATATTCTATCTGGGAAGCATGACAAAAGTTTTTTGTCGCCGGCCCTTAACAGGCCACAAAATTTTGTCATTTAAGCTTACGGATAACGGCCTAAGATTTTTCGTTGCCCCCATTTCGTCGTTAGAGTAAAAACCGGGTAGCAATCTACAAATGGGTATATAACGATTACTGTTACTGATATGAAAGAGAAAAACTCATAAAAAATGACTGTTACAAGTAAATCCTGACAATATTTATAAATATTAATACTCTTGAAAAACGAAAAATGGTTCACGCCATTTTAAAGTTAGGGTAACGAAACGATTGTTACCCCCCAAATTTCCTGGCCTGTCTGATTGGTCCCTAAATTTGTTTTCATTATAATTGATTGGCTCTTATATTGGCTTTTAGTCAGAAAAATATTTAAGCAAAGAATCCATCTCTTAAGAAAACATGGGACAGCATTTGAAGTCTATATATATCATTAAAGTAATGACACAAGCTAGCTAGCTACTAGAATAAAATATAACTAGCTAGATAGCTAGCGTAAAGGCCTTACCTTGTTTCTGCGGAAATTGTTGACAACTTCACCCGCAACACCCCTTTTCTTTAAATATAGACACACCTGCAAGAAAAATAAAAAAGTATGTAAGTATAAACATGTCAGTGGTATTGTAATCAACACTAAAGTCTGAAAATACGTCGCACCTTTTCCACACATCTTCATTGTCAGCCATCTTACTTGTTTATATTAAAGCGGGAGTTGAATCTTTTTAGCCAATATAAATTCGTTATCTCTAAAGTTCACTCCATCTTAGAGCAATTAACTCGCATTTGCCACTTGATAACTGGCACTGCCATGTATATATCTCTATAATAATAGCCGTATTCCGTCTGTCTGTCTGTTCAAAATGGTTGCGCGCAGCTTTTTCGGAAAATCCCGGCAGAACCCGATTTTTACGGGACGAAGGAATATGAAATAGATATACGGCCATTTTGAAAGCTGTGGCGTTGAAGTGAAGTTGGTAAGTCTGTTTTTGTCTTTTGAAAGCTGTTTATTTTTGTTTTTATATGTTTTTACATGTTAAGGTAAATATATTGCTACGTTTTTTAGCCACATACAAACCTTGAACTTACCAATTTTAAGATTTTGGCTACGAACGTATATAGATTTCAAGTGACCTAGCTAGCTAGCCTTTCATTCAGTTTGATACAACAGCTTTTTATCTTAGCCAGCATTATTTCTATTTGTGTTATTTTTACTAATCTGATTTTACTAAGTTGCAACTGGGGGCTATCTAGCTAGCTGTTAGCTACCTCTGGCTAAAAAGTGAAAGTAGCCAAATAAATACAGTTAGCTAGCTAGCTACAACAAAATTTTCAAATTTCTATTACGCCTACTTTACGGGGAGAAAGTTTCGCGGGGAGAAAATTTTACATTGATCGCTATATATCAGCCGAGCAAAATGGAGAAAGCAAAAGTGATGATGAAAACGACTCAAGTGATGAGGATTCCGAATGACAGTATGATGAGCGCAGCGCTTTTCATGTATTTTCTGATTAAATTATTTTCTGATTAGAAAGACAAACTTATGTATGATGTAAACAATTCTCTTTTTTATTTGTCAAAATTCCAATATTTAGAGAAAAAAACTGCACAAAAACCAAAAATCGCGAAAGTTATCTCACGCGAAATCCACTTTTCCAGTTGAACGCGAAAGTTTATTTTACGTGAAATAGATTTAATCACTTATTCGCAAAAGTAAATCCCTAAACTTTCGCGTTTTTTTTTCCTCGTGAAACTTTCTCCCCGCGAAACTTTCTCCCCGTAAAGTAATGAAAATGCAGTTTCGTAGCTACACCTTTTTTATTGTCATAAAAGCTTATTCCCAAAAATAAAATTGCTGAAGGATTAATTTATCTGAATGGGGTATAACGACGGGCTGTTTCCTGTGTTGTTATTTAAACAGAAGTTGCGACAAAGTTTTTTTGGAAAAGGGTATTACGCCTATACACCTGTTCAACTCTGTTCAACTGTACGAAGCGCTTAGCCCGATGTTAGCAACGGACTGTTTTTTGAAAAAGGGTATTACGTCTAAACATATGTGCAACACCGTTTACCTGTACTAAGCGCTTAGCCCGTTGTTAACGACATAAGCAACACGGTTTACCTGTATAGTGCTTAGCCCAGTGTTAACAACAGAGTGCATCCTGTGTTTTCATTTAAACCGAAGTTGCGATGAAGTTTTTTTGAAAAAGAGTATTACGCCTGTTCAACTCTGTTTAATTGTACTAAGCGATTAGCCCAGTGTTAACAACAGACTGTTTTTTGTAAAAGGTTGTTA
>JASGCC010004158.1:0-20981 GCA_030067915.1 Hydractinia echinata | reverse complement strand
TAGCGACTAGGATTGGTCCCACCATAAAAAATGTCTTATTTATCTCAATTTTAAATAAAGCGCTACCACAGCGCCAAGTGTAATTGCTGAGTTCCAGCAATCATGTCAAATTAAGAAGAATGTTATTTCTTGGAGTACAATTGTCTCATTTATCACATTTATAAGGTTAAAGTCTAAAATCAGTTCAATTAAGTCCCACAGTCAATCGTTTCGCTGTTAAAAGCGATGCAACCTAGTAATATCGAAAAAATATCGCTAAATACATGTTGGTACAAAATGTGACGCAACCGTTGTAACTCAAACGGATTAATACCCTTAGAAAGTCAATGAAATGTAGTTTTTGAATCTGTCTCTATTTCTTTAGCGCGCGCTAACGGCTAGGATTGGTCACACAGTAAAAAATGACTTATTATCTAATTTTTAAATAAAGCGCCACCACAGCGCCCAGTGTAATCGCTGAGTTCCAGCAATCATGTTAAATTAAGAAGAATGTTATTTCTTGGAGTCCAATTGTCTCATTTATCACATTTATAAGAACAAATACAAAATCAGTTCAATTAAGTCCCACAGTCAATCGTTTCACTGTTAAAAGCGATGCAACCTGGTAATTCAGAAAAATATCGCTAAATACATGTTGGACGAATATGTGACACAACCGTTGTAACTAAACGGACTTTTACCGTTAGAAAGTCAATGAAATGTAGTTTTTGAAACTGTCTCTATTCTTCAGCGCGCGCTAACGGCTAGGATGGTCCCACAGTAAAAAATGACTTATTTATCTAAATTTTAAATAAACGCTACCACAGCGCCCAGTGTAATCGCTGAGTTCCAGCAATCATGTCAAATTAAGAAGAATGTTATTTCTTGGAGTCCAATTGTCTCATTTATCACATTTATAAGGACAAAGTACAAAATCAGTTCAATTAAGTCCCACAGCTTCGTTTCACAGTTAAAAGCGATGCAACTAGTAATATCGGAAAAATATCGCTAAATACATGTTGGTACGAATATGTGACGCAACCGTTGTAACTCAAACGATTGATACCGTTAGAAAGTCAATGAAATGTAGTTTTTTGAATCTGTCTCTATTTCTTTAGCGCGCGCTAACAGCTAGGATTGGTCCCACAATAAAAAATGACTTAATTATCTAAATTTTTAAATAGGGCGCTACCACAGCGCCCAGTGTAATTGCTGAGTTCCAGCAATCATTTCAAATTAAGAAGAACATTTTTTCTTGCAGTCCAGTTGTCTCATTTATCACATTTATCACATTCTAAGAGCTAGGATTTGTCCCACAATAAAAAATGACTTTTTTATATAAATTTTTAAATAAAGCGCTGCCACAGCGCCCAGTGTAACTGCTGAGTTCAAGCAATCATGTCAAATTAAGAAGAATGTTATTTATTGGAGTCCAATTGTCTCATTAATCACATTTATAAGGTCAAAGTCCAAAATCAGTTCAATTAAGTGCCACAGTCAATCGTTTCACTGTTAAAAGCGATGCAACCTAGTAATATCAGAAAAATATCGCTAAATACATGTTGGTACGTATATGTGACGCAACCGTTGTAACTCAAACGGATTGATACCGTTAGAAAGTCAATGAAATGTAGTTTTTGAAACTGTCTCTATTTCTTTAGCGCGCGCTAACGGCTAGGATTGGTCCCACAGTACAGAATGACTTATTTATCTAAATTTTTAAATAAAGCGGTGCCACAGCGCCCAGTGTAACTGCTGAGTTCAAGCAATCATGTCAAATTAAGAAGAATGTTATTTATTGGTGTCCAATTGTCTCATTTATCACATTTATAAGGTTAACGATCCAAAATCAGTTCAATTAAGTCCACGGACAATCGTTTCATTCTCTCTTCTTGCGCGCGCTGAAGAAATTGAGACAGTTTTAAAAACTACATTTCATTGACTTTCTAACGGTATCAGTCCGTTTGAGTTACAACGGTTGCGTCACATATTCATACCAACATGTATTTAGCGATATTTTTCTGATATAACCAGGTTGCATCGCTTTTAACAGTGAAACGATTTACTGTGGGACTTAATTGAACTGATTTTGGACTTTGAATTTATAAATGTGATAAATGAGACAACTGGACTGCAAGAAATAACGTTCTTCTTAATTTGAAATGATTGCTGGAACTCAGCAATTACACTGGGCGCTGTGGTAGCGCTTTATTTAAAAATTTAGATAAATAAGTCATTTTTTTGCTGTGGGACAAATCCTAGTCGTTAGCGCGCGCTGAAGACATAGAGACAATTTCAGAAACTACATTTCATTGACTTTCTAACGGTATCAATCCGTTTGAGATACAACGGTTGCATCACATATTCGTACAGACATGTATTTAGCCATATTTTTCTGATATTACTAGGTTGCATTGCTTTTAACAGTGAAACGATTGACTGTGTGACTTAATTGAACTGATGTTGGACCTTGATCTTGATATGTGATAAATGAGACAACTGGACTGCAAGAAATAACGTTCTTACTAATTTGAAATGATTGCTGGAACTCAGCAATTACACTGGGCGCTGTGGTAGCGCCCTATTTAAAAATTTAGATAAATAAGTCATTTTTTATTGTGAGACCAATCCTAGCTGTTAGCGCGCGCTAAAGAAATAGAGACAGATTCAAAAACTACATTTCATTGACTTTCTAACGGTATAAGTCCGTTTGGGTTACAACGGTTGCGTCACATATTCGTACCAACATGTATTTACCGATATTTTTCCCATATTACTAGGTTGCATCGCTTTTAACAGCGAAACGATTGACTGTGAGACTTAATTAAACTAGTTTTAGGATTTGGCCTTATAAATGTGATAAATGAGACAATGGACTCCAAGAAATAACATTCTTCTTAATTTGACATGATTGCTGGAACTCAGCGATTAGACTGGGCGCTGTGGTAGCGCTTTATTTAAAAATTTTGAAAAATAATCCATTTTTATTGACGGTCCACTCCTAGCCGTTAGCGCGCGCTGAAGAAATAGAGACAGTTTCATTGACTTTCTAACGGCATAAGTCCGTTTGAGTTACAACGTTTGCGTCACATATTCGTACCAACATGTATTTAGCGATACTTTTCTGATATTACCAGGTTGCATCGCTGTAAACAGTGAAACGATTGACTGTGGGACTTAATTGAACTGATTTTGTACTTTGTCCTTATAAATGTGATAAATGAGACAATTGGACTCAAAGAAATAACATTCTTCTTAATTTGACATGATTGCTCAACCTCGATCCCAGGACATGTTGTCTCTTTTTGCATATCGGACGGCGAGACGAACATGGCCCTGGTGGAGGCTGGTCAAAAATCTTTGATTTTCGCAGATTTTTAATTAATGCACTCGTGTCTCGTTTATCCGGATTTTTTTACTTCCTAGTCCTTGGTAAGCGAGATTCAATTTAATTATCAAGGTCTGGATTTTATCGTGATCGTTAAAAATGGAACTTTTTAGTGAAGACTGCACTGTGAAGAGTAAGTAGTTGTGTGGAGGTGGCTCTAAAGTACATATTGTTGTTTTAAAGCAAGTATATGTTTTTGAATATTGCCTGAAAACAACGCAAATCATATCTTTGTTAAAGGCAGTTTTGCCTATGTATTTGGAAAATTAATTATTTTTCATTTACTTGCTGATCTCTTCCCAGTTAAAATAAAAAGAATATTGTTTTGGCCATCACCTCTAATAAGCTTCCTTTGTAAATGATCAGGTAAAATAATTAATGTTAATCTGCTGCTGTATTAAACTTGGAGCAGGGGGAGTTTGAAGCAGATGAGAGCTTGTTTGGAAGTAGTGATGCAGTGGGAAGGAAAACAACGGAAATGTTAAGATTTTATTTGACCATCCAGAATCCTCTTTATTTATCCCAATTAACTCCGTTAACTGGGATAGATAACGTTAATTTGAAAACAGAGGTGATGTGTTCTGGAACTTCATAGAGAATTGCAGCTCATCCGCGTGTTCTCCCCAGAGAATGGTAGCTACAGAAATCAAGTCGTTAATAACACTTAGATAGATGAGCATATTTTACATGGACACACCTGTTACATTGGACACATGCTCGACAAAACTTAGACTCTAAATAATGAATTTGATGCATCATACAAAAAAGGTATATACAAATCGCATTTATATAATGGTAAAACTTCGATCTTATTTCCCCCAGGTTGCAGCTATTCGAAATTTACGTGTTTTCAATCCTTCCAATATTGACGTATACAAACACGGTAAATCTCACAAGAACACAGTTGTCCAAAATGAGATCATTGGAACAATGTGTGTATAGAGCAGATTATCAAACAAAAACCGCCATCCACCGAAAACATCATGAAAACAATCATAGTGACGTTTGTCCAAACATGGTTGTCTCCAGCGTTACAAATCTGCTCCGCTTGATGTACCTTAGGTTACTTTGCAAATACAACAGTTATTTCCAGGAGTCACACAATGAATACATGGAATAATCTTGACTTTGGACAAACGTTTTTATATATGAAAGCAAAATTTTATAATGATGTTCCTATCAAGGTTATTTCACATTTTCAGTTTTATAGTTTCAATTTTCTGTGCTGTCCTTTTAAATATTTTGATTTTCCTTGTGTATGCCACGTTTGACAAACACATTTTGTCGTAACTGAATTTTATTGTATGGGGGGTATTCTATAGTTTAGCTCAGAAACTGAATTCTCGACAAATGTAATACAAGACTGACATATAACAGTTAGAAGAGGATCCGGTTCTGTCGTCTTTAACCCACCTTTAATAATAATAATAATAATAATAATAAATATTTAAAGTGGCTAGCCCAGAAAATCACAAAAACCTATAGTTAGTGGATTGTTTCCACTGGGGGCCACATTTCATTGGCAAGGCATTACCAAGGTGTTCTATTCACCGTATTAACTTTTGTACTAACTTTCTAATAAGTGGCGTTCGATAAGCAGTCGCACCAGTGTTTTTTACACTGCCCTAGTATAGCTTTATATTTTTATTTTAAAACCCCTTACTTTCTTAGAAGTAGCACTAACAGAATTTTTGCAACATGTAAAATCTGTGAAATTAGCATGGCAAATTCATGCAATCCTTCATCTGTATTTTCGTTTATGTATTTACGCTTACTTTGTATTCTAATAACACTAATAATATTATTCTGAATAAAAAATATTAAATATTATTCTGATGTTTAGTAGTAAAAATAATAAATAACTGTAGCTATAGACCTTTTTGAATGTTTACATTTTCCGCGGTAAGCCCTTTCGGCTTTAACAATTGTGTGGCAAGCAAAAAGATGGGGGCGCTAGGTGAAGTGAGGTCCTTTTTAGTCTGTTTCTTCGCACAAAGGTATCATTACAACTTTATATGAATATTATGTCAGTCAGAAGTTACCCATCTACACTCGATAATAGTTTAAAGGCTCAAAAATATTTCCGTAGAAAGAAATGGGCTGAAAAATACCTTTCTTCAGCAAGCTTCCGCATCTTTCTGCCTGCCACGCAGTTGTTAGAGCCAGAGGGGCTTACCGCGGAAAATGTAAACATTCAAAAAGGTCTATAGCTACCTATCTTTTTACACTTGTTGTTTTAGTAGCTAGCTGACCAACAATGTCTTTGTCAGTTGCTAATATTAATCCGAGCATAAGCAGTAGATGTGCATAACATAATATCGACACATGTAGCTAACCACAAGTACATGTGGGTTAAGAGTTAACTAGCTATTTAAACCTAAAAAAAAGACATAAAAATCTGCCAAAATGTGTTCTCCAAATATTTTTCTCTTGTGCAAAACATATATGCGCAGTGTCGGCCATCTTTTTTATTTACAGTTAATTTTAAGCGTCGATATTTCACGGACCGAGTGACGTATTATCTTACGCATAATTAGATGAAAAGTCTCGACCAATCACGGCTCGGAATAAAACCAGCCTCCTCCAGGGCCTTTTTCGTCAGACCTATCAATAAGCGCAGCGCCGATGAGAGACAAAAAGCCCTGGGAACGAGGTTGATGATTGCTGGAACTCAGCGAATACACTGGGCGCTGTGGTAGCGCTTTATTTAAAAATTTAGATAAATAAGTCATTTTTTATTGTGGGACCAATCCTAGCCGTTCGCGCCGCTGAAGAAATAGAGACAGTTTCAAAAACTACATTTCATTGACTTTCTAACGGTATAATCCGTTTGAGTTACAACGGTTGCGTCACATATTCGTACCAACATGTATTTAGCGATATTTTTCTGATATTACTAGGTTGCATCGCTTTTAACAGTGAAACGATTGACTGTGGGACTTAATTGAACTGATTTTGTACTTTGACCTTATAAATGTGATAAATGAGACAATTGGACTCCAAGAAATAACATTTCTTAATTTGACATGATTGCTGGAACTCAGCGATTACACTGGGCGCTGTGGTAGCGCTTTATTTAAAAATTTAGATAATAAGTCATTTTTTATTGTGGGACCAATCCTAGCGTTAGCGCGCGCTGAAAGAAATAGAGACAGTTCAAAAACTAACATTTCATTGACTTTCTAACGGTATCAATCGTTTGAGTTACAACGGTTGCGTCACATATTCGTACCAACATGTATTTAGCGATATTTTTCGATATTACTAGGTTGCATCGCTTTTAACAGTGAAACGATTGACTGTGGGACTTAATTGAACTGATTTTGGACTTTGACCTTATAAATGTGATAAATGAGACAATTGGACTCCAAGAAATAACATTCTTCTTAATTTGACATGATTGCTGGAACTCAGCGATTACACTGGGCGCTGTGGTAGCGCTTTATTTAAAATTTAGATAAATAAGTCATTTTTTACTGTGGGACCAATCCTAGCCGTTAGCGCCGCTGAAGAAATAGAGACAGTTTCAAAAATACATTTCATTGACTTTCTAACGGTATCAATCCGTTTGAGTTACAACGGTTGCGTCACATATTCGTACCAACATGTATTTAGCGATATTTTTCTGATATTACTAGGTTGCATCGCTTTTAACAGTGAAACGATTGACTGTGGGACTTAATTGAACTGATTTTGGACTTTGACCTTATAAATGTGATAAATGAGACAATTGGACTCCAAGAAATAACATTCTTCTTAATTTGACATGATTGCTGGAACTCAGCGATTACACTGGGCGCTGTGGTAGCGCTTTATTTAAAAATTTAGATAAATAAGTCATTTTTTACTGTGGGACCAATCCTAGCCGTTAGCGCGCGCTGAAGAAATAGAGACAGTTTCAAAAACTACATTTCATTGACTTTCTAACGGTATCAATCCGTTTGAGTTACAACGGTTGCGTCACATATTCGTACCAACATGTATTTAGCGATATTTTTCTGATATTACTAGGTTGCATCGCTTTTAACAGTGAAACGATTGACTGTGGGACTTAATTGAACTGATTTTGGACTTTGACCTTATAAATGTGATAAATGAGACAATTGGACTCCAAGAAATAACATTCTTCTTAATTTGACATGATTGCTGGAACTCAGCGATTACACTGGGCGCTGTGGTAGCGCTTTATTTAAAAATTTAGATAAATAAGTCATTTTTTCTGTGGACCAATCCTAGCCGTTAGCGCGCGCTGAAGAAATAGAGACAGTTTCAAAAACTACATTTCATTGACTTTCTAACGGTATCAATCCGTTTGAGTTACAACGGTTGCGTCACATATTCGTACCAACATGTATTTAGCGATATTTTTCTGATATTACTAGGTTGCATCGCTTTTAACAGTGAAACGATTGACTGTGGACTTAATTGAACTGATTTTGGACTTTGACCTTATAAATGTGATAAATGAGACAATTGGACTCCAAGAAATAACATTCTTCTTAATTTGACATGATTGCTGGAACTCAGCGATTACACTGGGCGCTGTGGTAGCGCTTTATTTAAAAATTTAGATAAATAAGTCATTTTTTACTGTGGGACCAATCCTAGCCGTTAGCGCGCGCTGAAGAAATAGAGACAGTTTCAAAAACTACATTTCATTGACTTTCTAACGGTATCAATCCGTTTGAGTTACAACGGTTGCGTCACATATTCGTACCAACATGTATTTAGCGATATTTTTCTGATATTACTAGGTTGCATCGCTTTTAACAGTGAAACGATTGACTGTGGACTTAATTGAACTGATTTTGGACTTTGACCTTATAAATGTGATAAATGAGACAATTGGACTCCAAGAAATAACATTCTTCTTAATTTGACATGATTGCTGGAACTCAGCATTACACTGGGCGCTGTGGTAGCGCTTTATTTAAAAATTTAGATAAATAAGTCATTTTTTACTGTGGGACCAATCCTAGCCGTTAGCGCGCGCTGAAGAAATAGAGACAGTTTCAAAAACTACATTTCATTGACTTTCTAACGGTATCAATCCGTTTGAGTTACAACGGTTGCGTCACATATTCGTACCAACATGTATTTAGCGATATTTTTCTGATATTACTAGGTTGCATCGCTTTTAACAGTGAAACGATTGACTGTGGGACTTAATTGAACTGATTTTGGACTTTGACCTTATAAATGTGATAAATGAGACAATTGGACTCCAAGAAATAACATTCTTCTTAATTTGACATGATTGCTGGAACTCAGCGATTACACTGGGCGCTGTGGTAGCGCTTTATTTAAAAATTTAGATAAATAAGTCATTTTTTACTGTGGGACCAATCCTAGCCGTTAGCGCGCCTGAAGAAATAGAGACAGTTTCAAAAACTACATTTCATTGACTTTCTAACGGTATCAATCCGTTTGAGTTACAACGGTTGCGTCACATATTCGTACCAACATGTATTTAGCGATATTTTTCTGATATTACTAGGTTGCATCGCTTTTAACAGTGAAACGATTGACTGTGGGACTTAATTGAACTGATTTTGGACTTTGACCTTATAAATGTGATAAATGAGACAATTGGACTCCAAGAAATAACATTCTTCTTAATTTGACATGATTGCTGGAACTCAGCATTACACTGGGCGCTGTGGTAGCGCTTTATTTAAAAATTTAGATAAATAAGTCATTTTTTACTGTGGGACCAATCCTAGCCGTTAGCGCGCGCTGAAGAAATAGAGACAGTTTCAAAAACTACATTTCATTGACTTTCTAACGGTATCAATCCGTTTGAGTTACAACGGTTGCGTCACATATTCGTACCAACATGTATTTAGCGATATTTTTGATATTACTAGGTTGCATCGCTTTTAACAGTGAAACGATTGACTGTGGGACTTAATTGAACTGATTTTGGACTTTGACCTTATAAATGTGATAAATGAGACAATTGGACTCCAAGAAATAACATTCTTCTTAATTTGACATGATTGCTGGAACTCAGCGATTACACTGGGCGCTGTGGTAGCGCTTTATTTAAAAATTTAGATAAATAAGTCATTTTTTACTGTGGGACCAATCCTAGCCGTTAGCGCGCCTGAAGAAATAGAGACAGTTTCAAAAACTACATTTCATTGACTTTCTAACGGTATCAATCCGTTTGAGTTACAACGGTTGCGTCACATATTCGTACCAACATGTATTTAGCGATATTTTTCTGATATTACTAGGTTGCATCGCTTTTAACAGTGAAACGATTGACTGTGGACTTAATTGAACTGATTTTGGACTTTGACCTTATAAATGTGATAAATGAGACAATTGGACTCCAAGAAATAACATTCTTCTTAATTTGACATGATTGCTGGAACTCAGCATTACACTGGGCGCTGTGGTAGCGCTTTATTTAAAAATTTAGATAAATAAGTCATTTTTTACTGTGGGACCAATCCTAGCCGTTAGCGCGCGCTGAAGAAATAGAGACAGTTTCAAAAACTACATTTCATTGACTTTCTAACGGTATCAATCCGTTTGAGTTACAACGGTTGCGTCACATATTCGTACCAACATGTATTTAGCGATATTTTTCTGATATTACTAGGTTGCATCGCTTTTAACAGTGAAACGATTGACTGTGGGACTTAATTGAACTGATTTTGGACTTTGACCTTATAAATGTGATAAATGAGACAATTGGACTCCAAGAAATAACATTCTTCTTAATTTGACATGATTGCTGGAACTCAGCGATTACACTGGGCGCTGTGGTAGCGCTTTATTTAAAAATTTAGATAAATAAGTCATTTTTTACTGTGGGACCAATCCTAGCCGTTAGCGCGCGCTGAAGAAATAGAGACAGTTTCAAAAACTACATTTCATTGACTTTCTAACGGTATCAATCCGTTTGAGTTACAACGGTTGCGTCACATATTCGTACCAACATGTATTTAGCGATATTTTTCTGATATTACTAGGTTGCATCGCTTTTAACAGTGAAACGATTGACTGTGGGACTTAATTGAACTGATTTTGGACTTTGACCTTATAAATGTGATAAATGAGACAATTGGACTCCAAGAAATAACATTCTTCTTAATTTGACATGATTGCTGGAACTCAGCAATTACACTGGGCGCTGTGGTAGCGCTTTATTTAAAAATTTAGATAAATAAGTCATTTTTTACTGTGGGACCAATCCTAGCCGTTAGCGCGCGCTGAAGAAATAGAGACAGTTTCAAAAACTACATTTCATTGACTTTCTAACGGTATCAACCGTTTGAGTTACAACGGTTGCGTCACATATTCGTACCAACATGTATTTAGCGATATTTTTCTGATATTACTAGGTTGCATCGCTTTTAACAGTGAAACGATTGACTGTGGGACTTAATTGAACTGATTTTGGACTTTGACCTTATAAATGTGATAAATGAGACAATTGGACTCCAAGAAATAACATTCTTCTTAATTTGACATGATTGCTGGAACTCAGCGATTACACTGGGCGCTGTGGTAGCGCTTTATTTAAAAATTTAGATAAATAAGTCATTTTTTACTGTGGGACCAATCCTAGCCGTTAGCGCGCGCTGAAGAAATAGAGACAGTTTCAAAAACTACATTTCATTGACTTTCTAACGGTATCAATCCGTTTGAGTTACAACGGTTGCGTCACATATTCGTACCAACATGTATTTAGCGATATTTTTCTGATATTACTAGGTTGCATCGCTTTTAACAGTGAAACGATTGACTGTGGGACTTAATTGAACTGATTTTGGACTTTGACCTTATAAATGTGATAAATGAGACAATTGGACTCTAAGAAATAACATTCTTCTTAATTTGACATGATTGCTGGAACTCAGCAATTACACTGGGCGCTGTGGTAGCGCTTTATTTAAAAATTTAGATAAATAAGTCATTTTTCACTGTGGGACCAATCCTAGCCGTTAGCGCGCGCTGAAGAAATAGAGACAGTTTCAAAAACTACATTTCATTGACTTTCTAACGGTATCAATCCGTTTGAGTTACAACGGTTGCGTCACATATTCGTACCAACATGTATTTAGCGATATTTTTCTGATATTACTAGGTTGCATCGCTTTTAACAGTGAAACGATTGACTGTGGGACTTAATTGAACTGATTTTGGACTTTGACCTTATAAATGTGATAAATGAGACAATTGGACTCCAAGAAATAACATTCTTCTTAATTTGACATGATTGCTGGATGATATCATTTTTTACTGTGGGACCAATCCTAGCCGTTAGCGCGCGCTGAAGAAATAGAGACAGTTTCAAAAACTACATTTCATTGACTTTCTAACGGTATCAATCCGTTTGAGTTACAACGGTTGCGTCACATATTCGTACCAACATGTATTTAGCGATATTTTTCTGATATTACTAGGTTGCATCGCTTTTAACAGTGAAACGATTGACTGTGGGACTTAATTGAACTGATTTTGGACTTTGACCTTATAAATGTGATAAATGAGACAATTGGACTCCAAGAAATAACATTCTTCTTAATTTGACATGATTGCTGGAACTCAGCGATTACACTGGGCGCTGTGGTAGCGCTTTATTTAAAAATTTAGATAAATAAGTCATTTTTTACTGTGGGACCAATCCTAGCCGTTAGCGCGCGCTGAAGAAATAGAGACAGTTTCAAAAACTACATTTCATTGACTTTCTAACGGTATCAATCCGTTTGAGTTACAACGGTTGCGTCACATATTCGTACCAACATGTATTTAGCGATATTTTTCTGATATTACTAGGTTGCATCGCTTTTAACAGTGAAACGATTGACTGTGGGACTTAATTGAACTGATTTTGGACTTTGACCTTATAAATGTGATAAATGAGACAATTGGACTCCAAGAAATAACATTCTTCTTAATTTGACATGATTGCTGGAACTCAGCGATTACACTGGGCGCTGTGGTAGCGCTTTATTTAAAAATTTAGATAAATAAGTCATTTTTCTGTGGACCAATCCTAGCCGTTAGCCGCGCTGAAGAAATAGAGACAGTTTCAAAAACTACATTTCATTGACTTTCTAACGGTATCAAGTCCGTTTGAGTTACAACGGTTGCGTCACATATTCGTACCAACATGTATTTAGCGATATTTTTCTGATATTACTAGGTTGCATCGCTTTTAACAGTGAAACGATTGACTGTGGGACTTAATTGAACTGATTTTGGACTTTGACCTTATAAATGTGATAAATGAGACAATTGGACTCCAAGAAATAACATTCTTCTTAATTTGACATGATTGCTGGAACTCAGCATTACACTGGGCGCTGTGGTAGCGCTTTATTTAAAATTTAGATAAATAAGTCATTTTTTACTGTGGGACCAATCCTAGCCGTTAGCGCGCGCTGAAAAATAGAGACAGTTTCAAAAACTACATTTCATTGACTTTCTAACGGTATCAATCCGTTTGAGTTACAACGGTTGCGTCACATATTCGTACCAACATGTATTTAGCGATATTTTTCTGATATTACTAGGTTGCATCGCTTTTAACAGTGAAACGATTGACTGTGGGACTTAATTGAACTGATTTTGGACTTTGACCTTATAAATGTGATAAATGAGACAATTGGACTCCAAGAAATAACATTCTTCTTAATTTGACATGATTGCTGGAACTCAGCAATTACACTGGGCGCTGTGGTAGCGCTTTATTTAAAAATTTAGATAAATAAGTCATTTTTTACTGTGGGACCAATCCTAGCCGTTAGCGCGCGCTGAAGAAATAGAGACAGTTTCAAAAACTACATTTCATTGACTTTCTAACGGTATCAATCCGTTTGAGTTACAACGGTTGCGTCACATATTCGTACCAACATGTATTTAGCGATATTTTTCTGATATTACTAGGTTGCATCGCTTTTAACAGTGAAACGATTGACTGTGGGACTTAATTGAACTGATTTTGGACTTTGACCTTATAAATGTGATAAATGAGACAATTGGACTCCAAGAAATAACATTCTTCTTAATTTGACATGATTGCTGGAACTCAGCAATTACACTGGGCGCTGTGGTAGTGCTTTATACTGTGAGACCAATACTAGCCGTTAGCACGCACTGAAAAAATAGAGACAGTTTCAAAAACTACATTTCATTGACATTCTAACGGTATCAGTCCGTTTGAGTTACAACGGTTGCGTCACATATTCGTACCAACATGTATTTAGCGATATTTTTCTGATATTACTAGGTTGCATCGCTTTTAACAGTGAAACGATTGACTGTGGGACTTAATTGAACTGATTTTGGACTTTGACCTTATAAATGTGATAAATGAGACAATTGGACTCCAAGAAATAACATTCTTCTTAATTTGACATGATTGCTGGAACTCAGCAATTACACTGGGCGCTGTGGTAGCGCTTTATTTAAAAATTTAGATAAATAAGTCATTTTTTACTGTGGGACCAATCCTAGCCGTTAGCGCGCGCTGAAGAAATAGAGACAGTTTCAAAAACTACATTTCATTGACTTTCTAACGGTATCAATCCGTTTGAGTTACAACGGTTGCGTCACATATTCGTACCAACATGTATTTAGCGATATTTCCGATATCACTAGGTTGCATCGCTTTTAACAGCGAAACGATTGACTGTGGGACTTAATTGAACTGATTTTAGACTTTGACCTTATAAATGTGATAAATGAAACAATTGGACTCCAAGAAATAACATTCTTCTTAATTTTACATGATTGCTGGATGATTGATTCATTTTTTACTGTGGGACCAATCCTAGCCGCTAGCGCGCGCTGAAGAAATAGAGACAATTTCAAAAACTACATTTCATTGACTTTCTAACGGTATAAATCCGTTTGAGTTACAACGGTTGCGTCACATATTCGTACCAACATGTATTTAGCGATATTTTTCTGATATTACTAGGTTGCATCGCTTTTAACAGTGAAACGATTGACTGTGGGACTTAATTGAACTGATTTTGGACTTTGACCTTATAAATGTGATAAATGAGACAATTGGACTCCAAGAAATAACATTCTTCTTAATTTGACATGATTGCTGGAACTCAGCGATTACACTGGGCGCTGTGGTAGCGCTTTATTTAAAAATTTAGATAAATAAATCATTTTTTATTGTGGGACCAATCCTAGCCGTTAGCGCGCGCTGAAGAAATAGAGACAGTTTCAAAAACTACATTTCATTGACTTTCTAACGGTATCAATCCGTTTGAGTTACAACGGTTGCGTCACATATTCGTACCAACATGTATTTAGCGATATTTTTCTGATATTACTAGGTTGCATCGCTTTTAACAGTGAAACGATTGACTGTGGGACTTAATTGAACTGATTTTGGACTTTGACCTTATAAATGTGATAAATGAGACAATTGGACTCCAAGAAATAACATTCTTCTTAATTTGACATGATTGCTGGAACTCAGCGATTACACTGGGCGCTGTGGTAGCGCTTTATTTAAAAATTTAGATAAATAAGTCATTTTTCTGTGGGACCAATCCTAGCCGTTAGCGCGCTGAAGAAATAGAGACAGTTTCAAAAACTACATTTCATTGACTTTCTAACGGTATAGTCCGTTTGAGTTACAACGGTTGCGTCACATATTCGTACCAACATGTATTTAGCGATATTTTTCTGATATTACTAGGTTGCATCGCTTTTAACAGTGAAACGATTGACTGTGGGACTTAATTGAACTGATTTTGGACTTTGACCTTATAAATGTGATAAATGAGACAATTGGACTCCAAGAAATAACATTCTTCTTAATTTGACATGATTGCTGGAACTCAGCAATTACACTGGGCGCTGTGGTAGCGCTTTATTTAAAAATTTAGATAAATAAGTCATTTTTTACTGTGGGACCAATCCTAGCCGTTAGCCGCGCTGAAGAAATAGAGACAGTTTCAAAAACTACATTTCATTGACTTTCTAACGGTATCATCCGTTTGAGTTACAACGGTTGCGTCACATATTCGTACCAACATGTATTTAGCGATATTTTTCTGATATTACTAGGTTGCATCGCTTTTAACAGTGAAACGATTGACTGTGGACTTAATTGAACTGATTTTGGACTTTGACCTTATAAATGTGATAAATGAGACAATTGGACTCCAAGAAATAACATTCTTCTTAATTTGACATGATTGCTGGAACTCAGCAATTACACTGGGCGCTGTGGTAGCGCTTTATTTAAAAATTTAGATAAATAAGTCATTTTTTACTGTGGGACCAATCCTAGCCGTTAGCGCGCGCTGAAGAAATAGAGACAGTTTCAAAAACTACATTTCATTGACTTTCTAACGGTATCAATCCGTTTGAGTTACAACGGTTGCGTCACATATTCGTACCAACATGTATTTAGCGATATCTTTCTGATATTACTAGGTTGCATCGCTTTTAACAGTGAAACGATTGACTATGGGACTTAATTGAACTGATTTTGGACTTTGCCTTTATAAATGTGATAAATGAGACAATAGGACTCCAAGAAATAACATTCTTCTTAATTTGACATGATTGCTGGAACTCAGCAATTACACTGGGCGCTGTGGTAGCGCTTTATTACTGTGGGACCAATCCTAGCCGTTAGCGCGCGCTGAAGAAATAGAGACAGTTTCAAAAACTACATTTCATTGACTTTCTAACGGTATCATCCGTTTGAGTTACAACGGTTGCGTCACATATTCGTACCAACATGTATTTAGCGATATTTTTCTGATATTACTAGGTTGCATCGCTTTTAACAGTGAAACGATTGACTGTGGACTTAATTGAACTGATTTTGGACTTTGACCTTATAAATGTGATAAATGAGACAATTGGACTCCAAGAAATAACATTCTTCTTAATTTGACATGATTGCTGGAACTCAGCAATTACACTGGGCGCTGTGGTAGCGCTTTATTTAAAAATTTAGATAAATAAGTCATTTTTTACTGTGGGACCAATCCTAGCCGTTAGCGCGCGCTGAAGAAATAGAGACAGTTTCAAAAACTACATTTCATTGACTTTCTAACGGTATCATCCGTTTGAGTTACAACGGTTGCGTCACATATTCGTACCAACATGTATTTAGCGATATTTTTCTGATATTACTAGGTTGCATCGCTTTTAACAGTGAAACGATTGACTGTGGGACTTAATTGAACTGATTTTGGACTTTGACCTTATAAATGTGATAAATGAGACAATTGGACTCCAAGAAATAACATTCTTCTTAATTTGACATGATTGCTGGAACTCAGCAATTACACTGGGCGCTGTGGTAGCGCTTTATTTAAAAATTTAGATAAATAAGTCATTTTTACTGTGGGACCAATCCTAGCCGTTAGCGCGCGCTGAAGAAATAGAGACAGTTTCAAAAACTACATTTCATTGACTTTCTAACGGTATCAATCCGTTTGAGTTACAACGGTTGCGTCACATATTCGTACCAACATGTATTTAGCGATATTTTTCTGATATTACTAGGTTGCATCGCTTTTAACAGTGAAACGATTGACTGTGGGACTTAATTGAACTGATTTTGGACTTTGACCTTATAAATGTGATAAATGAGACAATTGGACTCCAAGAAATAACATTCTTCTTAATTTGACATGATTGCTGGAACTCAGCGATTACACTGGGCGCTGTGGTAGCGCTTTATTTAAAAATTTAGATAAATAAGTCATTTTTTACTGTGGGACCAATCCTAGCCGTTAGCGCGCGTGAAGAAATAGAGACAGTTTCAAAAACTACATTTCATTGACTTTCTAACGGTATCAATCCGTTTGAGTTACAACGGTTGCGTCACATATTCGTACCAACATGTATTTAGCGATATTTTTCTGATATTACTAGGTTGCATCGCTTTTAACAGTGAAACGATTGACTGTGGGACTTAATTGAACTGATTTTGGACTTTGACCTTATAAATGTGATAAATGAGACAATTGGACTCCAAGAAATAACATTCTTCTTAATTTGACATGATTGCTGGAACTCAGCGATTACACTGGGCGCTGTGGTAGCGCTTTATTTAAAAATTTAGATAAATAAGTCATTTTTTACTGTGGACCAATCCTAGCCGTTAGCCGCGCTGAAGAAATAGAGACAGTTTCAAAAACTACATTTCATTGACTTTCTAACGGTAATCCGTTTGAGTTACAACGGTTGCGTCACATATTCGTACCAACATGTATTTAGCGATATTTTTCTGATATTACTAGGTTGCATCGCTTTTAACAGTGAAACGATTGACTGATTTTGGACTTTGACCTTATAAATGTGATAAATGAGACAATTGGACTCCAAGAAATAACATTCTTCTTAATTTGACATGATTGCTGGAACTCAGCGATTACACTGGGCGCTGTGGTAGCGCTTTATTTAAAAATTTAGATAAATAAGTCATTTTTACTGTGGGACCAATCCTAGCCGTTAGCGCGCGCTGAAGAAATAGAGACAGTTTCAAAAACTACATTTCATTGACTTTCTAACGGTATCATCCGTTTGAGTTACAACGGTTGCGTCACATATTCGTACCAACATGTATTTAGCGATATTTTTCTGATATACTAGGTTGCATCGCTTTTAACAGTGAAACGATTGACTGTGGACTTAATTGAACTGATTTTGGACTTTGACCTTATAAATGTGATAAATGAGACAATTGGACTCCAAGAAATAACATTCTTCTTAATTTGACATGATTGCTGGAACTCAGCAATTACACTGGGCGCTGTGGTAGCGCTTTATTTAAAATTTAGATAAATAAGTCATTTTTTACTGTGGACCAATCCTAGCCGTTAGCGCGCGCTGAAGAAATAGAGACAGTTTCAAAAACTACATTTCATTGACTTTCTAAGTATCAATCCGTTTGAGTTACAACGGTTGCGTCACATATTCGTACCAACATGTATTTAGCGATATTTTTCTGATATTACTAGGTTGCATCGCTTTTAACAGTGAAACGATTGACTGGGACTTAATTGAACTGATTTTGACTTTGACCTTATAAATGTGATAAATGAGACAATTGGACTCCAAGAAATAACATTCTTCTTAATTTGACATGATTGCTGGAACTCAGCGATTACACTGGGCGCTGTGGTAGCGCTTTATTTAAAAATTTAGATAAATAAGTCATTTTTTACTGTGTGGACCAATCCTAGCCGTTAGCGCGCGCTGAAGAAATAGAGACAGTTTCAAAAACTACATTTCATTGACTTTCTAACGGTATCATCCGTTTGAGTTACAACGGTTGCGTCACATATTCGTACCAACATGTATTTAGCGATATTTTTCTGATATTACTAGGTTGCATCGCTTTTAACAGTGAAACGATTGACTGTGGACTTAATTGAACTGATTTTGGACTTGACCTTATAAATGTGATAAATGAGACAATTGGACTCCAAGAAATAACATTCTTCTTAATTTGACATGATTGCTGGAACTCAGCAATTACACTGGGCGCTGTGGTAGCGCTTTATTTAAAATTTAGATAAATAAGTCATTTTTTACTGTGGGACCAATCCTAGCCGTTAGCGCGCGCTGAAAATAGAGACAGTTTCAAAAACTACATTTCATTGACTTTCTAACGGTATCAATCCGTTTGAGTTACAACGGTTGCGTCACATATTCGTACCAACATGTATTTAGCGATATTTTTCTGATATTACTAGGTTGCATCGCTTTTAACAGTGAAACGATTGACTGTGGACTTAATTGAACTGATTTGGACTTTGACCTTATAAATGTGATAAATGAGACAATTACTCCAAGAAATAACATTCTTCTTAATTTGACATGATTGCTGGAACTCATTACACTGGGCGCTGTGGTAGCGCTTTATTTAAAAATTT
The DNA here is from genome assembly GCA_030067915.1 of Hydractinia echinata. Lineage (NCBI taxonomy): Eukaryota > Metazoa > Cnidaria > Hydrozoa > Anthoathecata > Hydractiniidae > Hydractinia > Hydractinia echinata. Next base: position 1,724 of record JASGCC010004158.1, on the reverse strand, counting down.
AGATAAATAAGTCATTTTTTACTGTGGGACCAATCCTAGCCGTTAGCGCGCGCTGAAGAAATAGAGACATTTCAAAAACTACATTTCATTGACTTTCTAACGGTATCATCCGTTTGAGTTACAACGGTTGCGTCACATATTCGTACCAACATGTATTTAGCGATATTTTCTGATATTACTAGGTTGCATCGCTTTTAACAGTGAAACGATTGACTGTGGACTTAATTGAACTGATTTTGACTTTGACCTTAAAATGTGATAAATGAGACAATTGGACTCCAAGAAATAACATTCTTCTTAATTTGACATGATTGCTGGAACTCAGCGATTACACTGGGCGCTGTGGTAGCGCTTTATTTAAAATTTAGATAAATAAGTCATTTTTACTGTGGGACCAATCCTAGCCGTTAGCGCGCGCTGAAGAAATAGAGACAGTTTCAAAAACTACATTTCATTGACTTTCTAACGGTATCAATCCGTTTGAGTTACAACGGTTGCGTCACATATTCGTACCAACATGTATTTAGCGATATTTTTCTGATATTACTAGGTTGCATCGCTTTTAACAGTGAAACGATTGACTGTGGGACTTAATTGAACTGATTTTGGACTTTGACCTTATAAATGTGATAAATGAGACAATTGGACTCCAAGAAATAACATTCTTCTTAATTTGACATGATTGCTGGAACTCAGCGATTACACTGGGCGCTGTGGTAGCGCTTTATTTAAAAATTTAGATAAATAAGTCATTTTTTACTGTGGGACCAATCCTAGCCGTTAGCGCGCGCTGAAGAAATAGAGACAGTTTCAAAAACTACATTTCATTGACTTTCTAACGGTATCAGTCCGTTTGAGTTACAACGGTTGCGTCACATATTCGTACCAACATGTATTTAGCGATATTTTTCTGATATTACTAGGTTGCATCGCTTTTAACAGTGAAACGATTGACTGTGGGACTTAATTGAACTGATTTTGGACTTTGACCTTATAAATGTGATAAATGAGACAATTGGACTCCAAGAAATAACATTCTTCTTAATTTGACATGATTGCTGGAACTCAGCAATTACACTGGGCGCTGTGGTAGCGCTTTATTTAAAATTTAGATAAATAAGTCATTTTTTACTGTGGGACCAATCCTAGCCGTTAGCGCGCGCTGAAGAAATAGAGACAGTTTCAAAAACTACATTTCATTGACTTTCTAACGGTATCAATCCGTTTGAGTTACAACGGTTGCGTCACATATTCGTACCAACATGTATTTAGCGATATTTTTCTGATATTACTAGGTTGCATCGCTTTTAACAGTGAAACGATTGACTGTGGGACTTAATTGAACTGATTTTGGACTTTGACCTTATAAATGTGATAAATGAGACAATTGACTCCAAGAAATAACATTCTTCTTAATTTGACATGATTGCTGGAACTCAGCAATTACACTGGGCGCTGTGGTAGCGCTTTATTTAAAAATTTAGATAAATAAGTCATTTTTTACTGTGGGACCAATCCTAGCCGTTAGCGCGCGCTGAAGAAATAGAGACAGTTTCAAAAACTACATTTCATTGACTTTCTAACGGTATCAATCCGTTTGAGTTACAACGGTTGCGTCACATATTCGTACCAACATGTATTTAGCGATATTTTTCTGATATTACAGGTTGCATCGCTTTTAACAGTGAAACGATTGACTGTGGACTTAATTGAAACTGACTTTT
>JASGCC010004157.1:0-20990 GCA_030067915.1 Hydractinia echinata | reverse complement strand
TTTCCAAGTTTATACGGGCAACCTGATTTTCCACAGTATCTGGGAAAAACTGATCTAAAAAAACTAAGAAATTGGCTCAAGACAAAATATTTTGTTGCAGGTTTATCGTGAGATACCGTAAATCCTCTAACGCTATCTATTAAACGCCCCTTCCAATGAACTCCTGTTATCAGGGAGGGCGTTTATTAGACAAATACAGGGGAAAACGATTTCAAGTAAAGTTAACTCTTTCACTGTTTTTGTACAAAATGCAAAAACTTGCAAAAACTTCCAATAACTACTAAGATCAAGCAGTCTTGCTCGATGTAAATAAACTGGAAAATAATACGTTTTACTCCAACGAAATCAAATATTAAACAAACAAAAAAATACTCTGTTCAAACTTATCGATCACAATATGAAAAAAAAAGTTGTAACTAATCTTTAAAAATGCCCCTGTATCGGGGATTTGAAACAAAAGAAGTGTTGTTTTTTTAATAAACGTCACCGGCAAATGTCAAGAAATTAAATGAACGCCTGGCTTTAGAGGGTTTACTGTGCTAAAATGTATGAACAAAGACAAAGCAAGAACATTATTTTTTGGTGTATTAAATGATATATTACAAAATTTGAATGCCACAAATACACCCACAACCGCAGTATATGGAGTTCTATCAGAAAATTAGATACAAATTAGAAATACCGTCAGTTGTAATGTTAAACACGTCTCGCAAAACAGCTACATGATCAATCTCGTCTTCGTCAGAATCAACGAAATCCAGCTGAAATTTTTCTAATTTATCAGCCTAAAGTAGAATATAACTGAAATGATGCAAAATAACTGTTATACGGTATAATGCAAAATATCAGATCCAAGCTGTGTAACGTGACGCTTACAGAAGAATCGAAATATACCACACAAAATCAAAACGCAATATCACACATAATAGACAAAAAACATAATAGACATATTTTGGACTATGAAAGTTTTACAGAGAACATTAAAGACCTGAAGACTAACATTTTGAAACTTTGATTTTAAAGTGATATCAAAGTATATTTTTCCTCCACCGAAACCTCTCATGTATCAAGACCATCTTTAATATTATTACTACAAATGAAAATAGAAGCAAGAGGAAAGATGAGTGAAGATTTTGGGAAGTTATAAAAATTTGCTATTTACTGACAACTGTTCAAATGTCTTCAAATGCTTCACATGATTTATTAGTTTATTCAGTAGAGGCCACTCCCTATTTGACTAATTCAATCAAGCCATATTGTTGTATACACACTGCTAAAAGCAACTTAGGATCTCAAATCGTTAGCATATTTTCAATAATTTATAACAAAGTCACAATCAAAGTCAAATGACTACCTTGTCATTTGACGTACAGCCTATTTTACAATCGGCGGTCTTGGGAACTTGTTCCGTGCTTGAATACCATGATGTAGATTTCGTATCATTGGTGTTTCCAGATAGATCATTTTCTTCAACAGCTACTACAACAGCACAAGAAGATGCTTGTTCAGATGTACAATCTTCGATACCAGACGCTTTATTTTTATCAACAGCAACAGAATTTCGGTCAAGGGTGTCTTCATCAGCTTCATTAGAAGCTGCGATGTCTGTACACGACAATGTTTGTTTAGATTTGCAATCTCTGATCCTCTAAAAAAACGAAGAGAGCCTTGATATTTCTTAATTACAAAGGTGCAAAGATTTGAAATTGGACAGACATGCAAGGCAACCTTGTTCTGCTGAGGGCAGTGTCAAAGTCCACAGTGGATTGGAAAAGAAAAGCGAAATAGTTTGCCACTAGTACCAAACCCTAATAAGTACCCTATGAAGAAACTGAGACAAATTGTTTGCAGCATGCACTTACAAAAATGTTGGCATTTTTTTAAAAAAAAATATGTGTAACCTTATCCAATGAAGCGAGTATAGCTTAGATTTAATATCATTGTTATCACTAGATAATCTACCACATTTTACTGAATAGAAATCATAACAACAAATCTTTGTCGTGACATGAACAACGCCAACTATCCCTTGACACATTATGAATACAAGCTCCAAAATTTAATGAAACCTCTCATGTATCAAGACCATCTTTAATATTATTACTACAAATGAAAATAGAAGCAAGAGGAAAGATGAGTGAAGATTTTGGGAAGTTATAAAAATTTGCTATTTACTGACAACTGTTCAAATGTCTTCAAATGCTTCACATGATTTATTAGTTTATTCAGTAGAGGCCACTCCCTATTTGACTAATTCAATCAAGCCATATTGTTGTATACACACTGCTAAAAGCAACTTAGGATCTCAAATCGTTAGCATATTTTCAATAATTTATAACAAAGTCACAATCAAAGTCAAATGACTACCTTGTCATTTGACGTACAGCCTATTTTACAATCGGCGGTCTTGGGAACTTGTTCCGTGCTTGAATACCATGATGTAGATTTCGTATCATTGGTGTTTCCAGATAGATCATTTTCTTCAACACCTACTACTACATCGGCACAAGAAGATGCTTGTTCAGATGTACACTCTTCGATACCAGACGCTTTTTTTTTATCAACAGCAACAGAATTTCGGTCAAGGGTGTCTTCAGCAGCTTCATTAGAAGCTGCTACGTCTGTACACGACAATGTTTGTTCAGATTTGCAATCTCTGATCCTCTAAAAAAAACAAAGAGAGCCTTGATATTTCTTAATTACAAAGGTGCAGAGATTTGAAATTGGACACACATGCAAGGCAACCTTGTTCTGCTGAGGGCAGTGTCAAAGTCCACAGTGGATTGGAAAAGAAAAGCGAAATAGTTTGCCACTAGTACCAAACTCTAATAACAGTGTAGGGAATCTAGAAAATTTGGCGACTGCAAATGATTTTTAGAAATTGCCGTCGTGAACCTGATTTACGACGGCATGTATATGATGGTTGTAAAAATAAATGATCTTGAGAAAGACTGAGTTAAAAAAGCTGATTTTTTTTCTTGGTTTCAGAAGAGCATTGTGTGTGTAAATAACAAGGAAATGTAAATCAAAAGCAACACACCTCTGTTTCAATTATATCTTTTTGTTGCAATTCCGTGTGCAATAACAAAATCAATCATATCCTTGAAAAAAATGAAGAAACATTAATAGAAATGGGTAAAAAGCTTCTTGTGAAAAGAAACCAACAGCATGACATTCAGCAACAGAATCGTTTCAAAAAAAGGAGTAACAAGGAACAAGGAAAACAGGTATGTTTTTACATACAATGTGGACCAGTACTTATTACTAATTCTGTATCATGAAATATGATGAAGCTCCTTGCACGTTTACAAAAAGCTCACACGAATACCTCATTTTACATCAAAGTCAACACCAATAGGCCTAATTTGTTTCTTGTAATGTGATTATGAAGTGTATAAATTCTTTTGTCTTTGTGTGGACAAGGATAGCTTATTACTAATGTGTGATGGGGGACGTGGCAAAGATGGAACTGGAGGATATAAACAAAGGATACAGCAAGTGCATAGCAAGTCTCACTGATTTAATCAAATGAAAACAAAACACAAATAAAAAATAGATAATAATATTTCGTTTGTAGAACAATTATGCAAGCACACCCCAGTAAGAGACAGAGTAGGCTGATAACATATGAGTCAGGTGGTTGTCAGACACAGATAGATTACTTCCTGGTTAGAAAGTCAGACAAGAAAGTGGTATAGGACGTGAAAGTTATATCGGGGGAAGAGTGTGTTTCCCAGCATAGGTTGCTGGTTTGTGATATTATCTTGAAGAGTGTTAAAGAAGCCAAGGGAAAGTACTGGCCCCGTCGTAAAGTCTGGAAGCTAAAGGAAGAGATCATAGCAAGACAATTTAGTTTCAGTTCAAGTTTCTGATGATACCTGTAGGTGGACGAAAGGACCAGCTAGACATTAGACAGACTTGGTGGTGGAATAATGAGGTTGACCAGTGTATAAAGGGAAAGAGGAAACTTTGGAAAAAGTGGAAGTCAGGTGGTAGTAAAAATATTTACTTAGAAGCTAAGCGTTGTGCTCGTACAGCAGTGTAAAAGGCAAAATCAGAAGCAGAGAGAAACAGATTTGCAGATGTGTTAAGAAGGGAAGACCAGCGCAATGAGGTGTTCAGGATAGCAAAGCAAATGAAGAAGACTAATCAAGATGTTGTAGGTGAGAAGTGTATACGTAACGATGAAGGTGTTTTGGCTAGCACAGAGGAGGAGAAAAGGGTAGCTTGGAAGAGTTATTATCAGAGGTTGCTTAACACTGAGTTTGATTGGGATGAGGATAATTTGTCTGATGATGATGCTGTAGAAGGGCCAGCTATGCAAATCAAGACAGAATGGGTAGTGGAGGCTATTAGGAAAATGAAGATTGGCAAGGCTGCAGGAGTATCAGGTATTGTTGCAGAGGTGGTAAAAGCGTCTGGATATATTGGAGTGAGCTTATTACAAGTCTTGCTAATCAGATTATAAAGGATGGTGCTATCCTGAGTGAGTGGCAGTCAAGTGTAATAGTGAATTGTTTCAAGGGCAAGGGTGATGCATTAGAAAGAGGTAATTATAGAGGGTTGAAGTTGGTTGATCAAGTAATGAAAGTTATTGAAAGAGTGATTGATAAGTTACTTAGAGAAAGAATTGATATAGATAAGATGCAATTTGGTTTTGTTCCAGGGTGTGGCACTACAGATGCAATATTTTTACTCAGACAGCTCAGGAAAAGTATTTAGGAAAGAGAAAGAATCTCTATTTTGCCTTTGTAGATTTAGAGAAAGCTTTTGATAGAGTGCCACGTAAAGTTATTTGGTGGGCTATGAGAAAATTAGGTGTGGATTAGTGGCTAGTTAAGATGGTACAGTCTATGTACAGCAATGCTAGAAGTCGTGTCAGGATTAACGATTCACTTAGTGATGAATTTAGTGTAAATGTTGGTGTACATCAGGGTTCTGTACTTAGTCCTTTGTTGTGTGTTCTAGTCTTAGAAGCCGCTGCCGATGGAGTTCAGAACAGGTTGTCCATGGGAGTTATTGTATGCAGATGATTTGGTTCTCATAGCAGAGTCGATGGAAGAATTAGTTGAAAAGTTTGAGAAGTGGAAGAAAGGACTAGAAGAGAAAGGGCTAAGGGTGAACACCGCAAAGTCTAAAGTCATGATTAGTAGCATTGCAGCCAAGTGTGACCTTGTAGTTGGAAAGTGGCCTTGTGGAGTTTGCAGGAAAGGGTTGGTACTAACTCAATTTTTGTCAGACTTGCAAGCATTGGGTACATAAGAAGTGCAGTGGTATTGGAGGAAGGTTAAGAGCTGACATTCAGTTTGTATGCAAGCGTTGCAAAGGTGAGATTATAGACAATAAAGTATTTCCAGCTTTAATGATGTACAACAGTGGCTCGTTAGAGATAGTTAAGAACTTCTGTTACTTAGGTGATATGTTGGGTAGTGAAGGGGGGTGTTGGAAGAAGTGTTACTTGCAGGATAGGTTCTGCTTGCAAAAAGTTCAGAGAGTTACTTCCTTTGTTGCTAGTAGAGTCTTGTCAATCGAGGTTAAGGGTAGGTTGTATGAGGCCTATGTAAGAAGTGTTATGTTGTACGGTGGTGAGACATGGGCAGTGAAGCAGGAAGATCTTGACCGTTTAGAAAGGAATGATATGAGAATGGTTGGGTGGATGTGTAACGCCAGTCTGAGAGACAGGAAATAGTTCAGATGAGCTAAAAAGCAGCCTAGGTATCCGTAGAATTAAAGATGTTATCCAGATAAGAAGATTGAGTTGGCTGGGACACTTGGAAAGAATGGACGAGGATAATTGGGTAAGAAAGTGTAGAGACTTGATAGTTCCTGGGGCAAAGCCAAGAGGCAGACCGAGAAAGACTTGGCAGGAGGTTATAAGGACAGACTTGATACAGAGGAAGTTGAGTTTAGATCCTAACACAGTCTAGATCAGATTGGAAGAGGGTCATTAATATACACCGTCCAACCCATGCTAGCATGGAAAACAGACGTTAAGCCGAGAATGATGATGATGATGACCCCATTAGTTTATATCCAAAAGTAAATTCAACATTTATCCAAGTTTGTTCTGAATAAAACAGATCAAATTATTTTACGACAATGAAAATGCTTCCCTTTTTTCTCTCACTCATTACATGGTGTTGAATTTTTGGAAATTATTTTTTCTTCAACGATGAAGAACATTTTTTTACAATACCACTTTTTTCGGGTGTGAGAGATAGAAATGTTGTGAGCAAAATTTTGGTTCTTTTCAGGGCAAAATTTGGACATAAAAATTTCTATAATGGAAAATTTTGTATGCTGTTGTTTTATCATATGAAAGTTTTTGCAGCAAAAATCATTTACGTAGGTTTTTTAATTAGTTTTTCTTTGACACACACATATAAATCGCACAAACATAAATGAACCTAACGAAGATGGTAATGATGTATTTACTGATAAATAGGGATGAACTTACATGTGAAGGAGCAACCATTGCCTTGTAAAGTGGCTTCAAATTTTCCTTCTAAAATTTAAAATGAAATTTAATTATTTGGATCCTTTGAAATTAACATGTTGAGGGTATAATACCAAATTAAATTTCTGCAAATTTACATCATGACTGGTTTAGAGCAATATTATTACATAAATCAAAATTCCAATCTCACTTTTCACAACAAAATTTAATGCCTAGAGTACTTATGTCTAGGAATTATATGCTTGATCAAAGTTTGCAAAATTTAAGACATTTTAAGTAATTTCAGTTGTTAATTGACTACTTGATGCAATTTGATCCAAAAGTTCACTTTTCCTACATTCATGCACAATATATTCGATTTAAATGTTATATTCGAATTGAAAGGAAGATAAGCTGAGTCTTCAAATATTAGTATTAATATCAAAATGAAGAGCACATTCACCTTTCTTCTCCATACCATATTTTCGAGACTTTCGCCATAGTCATACCTGAAACGAGGGTTAAAAAAGTGTCCACTCACATTATATAAAATGTAGTGAAAAAAATAATAATAGCAATACATAAAAAAATAAAAATAAATTTTTTGTTTGCTTGTATACCTCAGTTCATCGCCTTTTTTAATATTACGCAACGCATATAATGCAACAAAGACTTCATTGCTTGAATTTATGTATCGTTTCATCACGCAGTTTGCATACTTGGCAGGGGAATCATTAACATATCTAAAAAACAAAGCATCATTATCAATGCCAGACCCTGTTCGTTTGTATGACTTTTATCTGCACAAGATATTTTGTTACTATAAGGGCAATGAAGGGAAAGGTCAATTCATTTGTATAAAACAGTACACCTGTCTTTGTTGCATATCAAAAAGATGCATTTATGATTGTGGAGTCTTATTTGATGCAATTTCTGGACGAAAAGTTAATATTCGGCTAAGGGATCGTCTCCGAGATCGTTTCAAAAAAAATCGTTTCAAATCGTTTCATTTTTTAATTAGCATAGCATGTGATACGAATTTGAAACGATTTTAAAGTAATGTTTAATTTTTTGAAATCGTTTCAGATCGTATGGAAATCGTTTCACTATTTTGTAAATCGTTTCATTAAAAAATAAAATCGTTTCATAATCGTTTCATAATCGTTTCAAGATTGTTTTATTATATTTACTTGAAATCGTTGCACATACCATAATTCGTTTCAAAATTGTATCATTATGATCGTTTCAGTATATTTATTTTAGATCGTTTCAAAATCGTTTTAAGGTGTTTCTTTTACATTCTTTTAACATAAAAGAATAAAAGAAATTATTAATCTAATAAAGGTCTCTCAATAAAACCTACGCGCTGTCACATAGGTTTTTCTATCGCTGCTTTTCGTTCTTAAACTTTTAAAATGCGATCTCTAACGAAGCTTTTTTATCGCCGCCTTTCGTTCTTAAATTTTAAAATGCGATTTAAAAAAGCTTTTCTATCGCCGCTTTTCGTTCCTAAACTTTTAAAATGCGATCTCAAAAAGCTTTTCTATCGCCGTTCTTCGTTCTTAAATTTTTAAAATGCGATCTAAAAAAGCATTTCTATCGCCGTTCTTCGTTCTTAAATTTTTAAAAAGCGATCTAAAAAAGCATTTCTATCGCCGTTCTTCGTTTTTAAACTTTTAAAATGCGATCTCAAAAAGCTTTTCTATCGCCGCTTTTCGTTCTTAAACTTTTAAAATGCGATCTCAAAAAGCTTTTTTATCGCCGCTTTTCGTTCTTAAACTTTTAAAATGCGATCTCAAAAAGCTTTTCTATCGCCGTTCTTCGTTCTTAAATTTTTAAAATGCGATCTAAAAAAGCATTTCTATTGCGTTCTTCGTTCTTAAATTTTTAAAAAGCGATCTAAAAAAGCATTTCTATCGCTGTTCTTCGTTCTTAAACTTTTAAATTGCGATCTCAAAAAGCTTTTCTATTGCCGCTTTTCGTTCTTAAACTTTTAAAATGCCGTTCTTCGTTCGTTCTTTTCGTTCTTTAACTTTTAAAATGCGATCTCAAAAAGCTTTTCTATCGCCGCTTTTCGTTCTTAAACTTTTAAAATGCGATCTCAAAAAGCTTTTCTATCGCCGTTCTTCGTTCTTAAATTTTTAAAAAGCGATCTAAAAAAGCATTTCTATCGCCGCTTTTCGTTCTTAAACTTTTAAAATGCGATCTAACGAAGCATTTCTATCGCCGTTCTTTGTTCTTAAATTTTTAAAATGCGATCTAAAAAAGCATTTCTATCGCCGTTCTTCGTTCTTAAATTTTTAAAAGGCGATCTAAAAAAGCATTTCTATCGCCGTTCTTCGTTCTTAAACTTTTAAAATGCGATCTAAAAAAGCATTTCTATCGCCGTTCTTCGTTCTTAAACTTTTAAAATGCGATCTAACGAAGCATTTCTATCGCCGCTTTTCGTTCTTAAACTTTTAAAATGCGATCTCAAAAAGCTTTTCTATCGCCGTTCTTCGTTCTTAAATTTTTTAAAATGCGATGTAAAAAATCATATCTATCGCCGCTTTTCGTTCTTAAACTTTTAAAATGCGATCTCAAAAAGCTTTTCTATCGCCGTTCTTCGTTCTTAAATTTTTAAAATGCAATCTAAAAAATCATGTCTATCGCCGCTTTTCGTTCTTAAACTTTTAAAATGCGATCTAACGAAGCATTTCTATCGCCGTTCTTCGTTCTTAAATTTTTAAAATGTGATCTAAAAAAGCATTTCTATCGCCGCATTTCGTTCTTAAATTTTTAAAATGCGATCTAACGAAGCTTTTCTATCGCCGTTCTTCGTTCTTTAACTTTTAAAATGCGATCTCAAAAAGCTTTTCTATCGCCGCTTTTCGTTCTTAAACTTTTAAAATGCGATCTCAAAAAGCTTTTCTATCGCCGTTCTTCGTTCTTAAATTTTTAAAAAGCGATCTAAAAAAGCATTTCTATCGCCGCTTTTCGTTCTTAAACTTTTAAAATGCGATCTAACGAAGCATTTCTATCGCCGTTCTTTGTTCTTAAATTTTTAAAATGCGATCTAAAAAAGCATTTCTATCGCCGTTCTTCGTTCTTAAATTTTTAAAAGGCGATCTAAAAAAGCATTTCTATCGCCGTTCTTCGTTCTTAAACTTTTAAAATGCGATCTAAAAAAGCATTTCTATCGCCGTTCTTCGTTCTTAAACTTTTAAAATGCGATCTAACGAAGCATTTCTATCGCCGCTTTTCGTTCTTAAACTTTTAAAATGCGATCTCAAAAAGCTTTTCTATCGCCGTTCTTCGTTCTTAAATTTTTAAAATGCGATGTAAAAAATCATATCTATCGCCGCTTTTCGTTCTTAAACTTTTAAAATGCGATCTCAAAAAGCTTTTCTATCGCCGTTCTTCGTTCTTAAATTTTTAAAATGCAATCTAAAAAATCATGTCTATCGCCGCTTTTCGTTCTTAAACTTTTAAAATGCGATCTAACGAAGCATTTCTATCGCCGTTCTTCGTTCTTAAATTTTTAAAATGTGATCTAAAAAAGCATTTCTATCGCCGCATTTCGTTCTTAAATTTTTAAAATGCGATCTAACGAAGCTTTTCTATCGCCGTTCTTCGTTCTTAAACTTTTAAAATGCGATCTAAAAAAGCATTTCTATCGCCGATCTTCGTTCTTAAATTTTTTTTCATCGCAATATTTTCCATTTTAAAGGAAATTGTTAGTTTTAAGAAAAACTGTTTATTTTAGTTTTACGATAAAAGATGTTGTTGATGATGTCGATGTTGTGTTGAATAAAAAGAAAGAGAAACAATAATTTTACATTTATATATAAGTTTAATTGGTTTTTAATTAGTTCAACATCGTTTCAAAATTCGTTTCAATAACTTCAAAGACTTTTACATCGTATCACAAATAATATTTTGACAACCGTATCAAATCGTTTCAGAATTTTTTCTAATCATTTCAAAATAGTTTCAAAATCGTTTCACAATCGTTTTATTTTTACGTAGTTTATACAAAATCGTTTCGCAATTAAAATATGAAACATTTAATTCGTTTCATGATACGATTATGAAACGATGTGAAAAAAATATTGAAACGATTTCCATACGATGAAAATCGTTTCAATTCGTATCAAAACTGAAACGATCTTGGAGACGATCCCTAACAGAGACAAGGAAGTTGAAACTGAAAGTGTCCCTTGTTAGACCTTCAGCTCTTTTTGTTCTTTGTGAAGAAAAAAAACCAACAGCAAAAATTAATCCAAAAAAAATTGAACTTGATTAACTTATATAATTTTGAAAAAGTAATTTTCTCTTATTTTTCTTGAAGGATTTAAATGAAAGATAGATTGAAAAATGTCAGAATTACTTAAATTTCTTTGACCAAAAAATTTAATTCACATTCAACTTTTTACGAGGGGTTAAACCACAAAATTAAATCAAACATTTTAGTGGGTGGCAAGATTAAATCTATGCAAAATTGTATCCATGTAAAGTATGCCCAAAAACTGCATAAAAAAGTACATACAATAAATTTCCATAAAAAGAATCAAACATCGCACTTCATACCTTGCTATCTGAGGCGACCTTGTTGCATCAATGCTAAAATGTAATGTCAAAAGCAATTATTAATTTGGTGAAGATTAAAGAATTAAAATAATTCCATTGTATGAAGTACACTCAGAGAAAAAAGTCAATAAAGTCACCAAATCAACAAACCTGGATGTTTTTAGTTTTTTCGGAAGATTGAGACAAAATTTAAATTATTGAAAAAACGTTAAAAAACGTTTATTAACCCTCTGAACGGTATGGTACCTAAAAATTTTGCATGCAGGTGTCTAATAGATAAATATTAAAACTCAGTAAGTGTTGTAGCCATGCAACGTAGCATTAAGGAGTTACTAAAAAAAAACGTTCCCCCCCCGGACCGAATAGGGTTAATGTATATACAACTCAAAAATTTTGATCTTAGAAAGAAATTACAGCTTTACCTGCTGATGTTATTTAACTTCAAAACTTTCGAAAAATTTATTTTATTTCATCCACCTCTATTTTCCAAAATTAAATTGTCTACAAATATGGCTACTATTTTTAAATTGTGGTATGAACAGTCTTTATATTGGATTGTAGTTAGATTATTAAGAAAATGTAAGAAATATAAATGTTCTGTAAGTATCTTTATTATCCTTATTAACTAATATAATTCAATCAATAATTAACTTTGCCTTTTCTTACCAAAACGTCCCATTGCCATAAGCAACATTGTAGTAAATGTAACATCCCTCCCCATTCTGACAATATATTCCCTCTCTTCTTTCTGCTTCATCCTCAGAGATGCGATCTCCTAACAAAGCGAAACACAAAAAGAAAAAGAAAACATAAGGATCAATAGAATATTTTTACACTAAGCAAATAATTGAAAAGCTAGACAGATTACCTGCGTACTCAAGGAGAAATTCACATTTCAGGAAATGCTTTGTAGCAAATACACCATACCCTAAAAGAAGAATATATACATCTATTTTCACCAAAAACATATATATTTTCATAGATATAATTTTTTTTACCACCAACTTGGAAAAGGTGAATATTGTACCTTAATAAGTATTCCACTCAATACCAGGCACCAGAATAGGGAAAGTAATGTTAAAAAAATATAGCCTCAGGGAGGTTAGCTAGCCCCACATGATCTGTTAGAAGGGCGTTCTGAATTAAAAATACCATTTAGCTTTCATATTACAATCTTATTGATTTGCATGATAGTAATTTTCTTTTAAAGGCCTTTTGTCCTGGTTATTTATTTTGCCATGGATATGACACAAGTACGAAGCAAACAATATTGACATCAAGCTTTTGTAAGTTTCACTCAATTTCTAAATGTATTATCTTCTTTTTACAAACTTTTCCACACTTGTTGAACTTTTTTTGGTCCTTTCGGTGTAAAAATGTCCACTCATTACATCAAGAAAATTATATACTTAACTCACAGTTAAAAGAAGGGAAAACCAGGGTAAAAAACCATAAAACTCACTTTCAATTTGCTTACAAAAGAAACTGATGGGAAAAAAATCAGATGCTGTTGTCCCAAGATAACAATTTTCTTTTAGATGTCAGTCTTCTATAATTTATATTTTTTAATCATCATTATACGCTACAATAATCAACATATTTATTTACATATACAATTGTCATAAAAGAAAAAAACGAATATCGTAATTCTTTTCAAGTAAAACCCTCTTTTTACTGAAATAATCTATGTTAATCACAAATAAAAACACCTCCGTATACTGACCCCTTTACAATTTTACGAAGACTGGGTCGAGTTTGAATGACGTTTTACAGTTCAAAAAGCGAAGTTCGGTGTTGAGATGTAATGACATAAAGAAGTATTTTGTCTATACATTTTTATTATGCTAAACTGTTCTGCCATAGGCTGTACAAGTCGAAGTATCGTTGGTGGCAGTACCCCCCAAAAATTATTTTCTTACTCATTTAATTTATGAACTTTATACTTTCTTCCTATTAATAAGTGGTCTGAGCAAGAAAAAATACAATTTTTTTCTTAAAAAATTCTTGTTGCCATGGTTACAGGCAACTAAAGGGAAAAATGTATACCTTGTCCAAGCAGAAAAATCTGAAGATGGAATGAAAAAATTCCTTGAAATTTGCAACAAAGACTAATAGTAGTTTTGCACACTGAACTAAGAAAATTTCAAATAAAATTTCAAAACAAAATGGCAGAGATTTATATAGAGCAAGATGTTTGTAAGACTTGTCTTTTCAATAAACCAAGAAAAAATGTTAATACTATATTTCTTTTAGTTAGGTGTATAGGACTTAAAGGGAACTACACGCAAAAAATATTTTTGATATATTGTCAAAAATGGGTAATATATTTCAAAAAATAAAAAAGTGCAACGTAATTATGTCTGTTTTTACCTCAATAAGAGCAATTTCTTTGCCAGAAATATGCCTTTTTTCAACGGGCCGCGTAAAAACAAGAAGACTGGAAATAGTAACAAAAATGACGTTGCAAGGTGCGACATATAGCAAACCGCAGAGAGAGGCCTCCAAGAAAACACATTGAAAAGAAGAGGAGACATTACGATTTGTTGTAACTTATTTTTTAATAAACAAGAACCAAAATAACTAAGTATATATATACCAAAATAAACCTTTCTTATTCGTCAAAAAACAACGATAACCAACAATTTTCCTCAAATGAACAAACAGTCTTCATAAAAAAACTTTGATGTTTTCAAACACTTTTGATGCATTGTCCCTCTCCTGTCATAAACTGTTATAATTTTGAAAAAGGTTAAAAAAAATGAAATTGTATGGACGAAGGAGAACAGTAGCCCATTCTTTTTTTTAATTGTTTTGTGTTATAGACCTCACCTTGGAAAGTTTGCATATTAAATGAGAAACAATTCAGGGGTGAGGGACAATTTTTTTACTCTCTGAAGTAAATACAAAAATCGTCGGGACAGCACTAGGAACAAGAGGACTATTTCCAGAACGTGCTTTACTTTCGTTTTATGTTCGAAATGTTGATGACATCGGTTCAACCATTAGCTCACTCTAGCAAAGTAATATGTTTACCCCCTGTCAGAAATTAGATTTTTATTCGCGCAAAACAAAAAACAACAAAACTTTGCTTATGAGTTGCGAGAAAGATAATCATAAGTGGCGAGCAGGGCGAAAATTTAACTCTAAAGTATTAAATTTATAAATTTAAAAATGGAAAAGGGAACAAACGAGTGAAATAATATTAGTAAAATAAAAGTGAACGTAAATTATGCAATGGTGTGGATTTGATGACCAGTGAATATGTGCAAATACAAAGAAAACTTTATTTTTGCATTCAACAATCAAGATGAACTTTGACTTACTATCATATCCCTCTGGAAACAATCGTCAGTGAAGTGTTTTGAGCAGATGTAAAAACCAGAATCTTTTGGTAAAGGACCCTTCTCTTTTAATCGCTTGCAATCATTTTTTACGAAGTTTGTTGTTCGATTTTTCTGAAGGTATCTTATGAAAACTAAGCTCCTTGTTAAACGTGGAGCGACTTGTACAACCGAAAGCTGAGCAAGTTGGTATATTTAGCATAAAATAAGAAGGAATTGATAGTAGCTATATAAGATATATTTTATCAAAACTATAAACGATTTAAAAATTTGTTGTTTTAATAAACCAGCCACTGCATAGAATTGCGCTTTCCGCACTTTGCAACGTCACACATCACATTCGTCCCAGTCTTTTTTTTACGGAATTGGGGGTCTAAATTTCTAGCCGTATTTTGGGGTGATAAGGTTCGTATTGTTGGCACTTGGAAGTCATATGAAACAGTAAAACTAGTTGAATTCGTTTTCTTATGGTAGTAGTAACAATATATCAAAAAATAATTTTTGCGTGTAGTTCCCCTTTAATAAGATAAAGCTTTGGTGGAAATTTCAGCCAAAACGGATAAATGGTTGAAAAGTTATTACTGCCGGGAACTTAAAAAACTCTTTTGAGAAAAACACGTTTTTAAGATCAGACGAAACTCCGACATCCAAAGCATCTGTGTCGTTTATTTCAGCATTTGTCCTCAGATCATTGCCTTCAGCTATATATATCTATCACAACATTTGTCATTTTTTTCACTGCAGCATTAAAGTTGCTTTTAGTCATTGGACCTGGCATGTTCATAGAAGTAGTGAGCTTCCAGAGTGACGCATACCTTGACCGATGGTTCTCATACTATATAGAGCGATAGTTAATTCACTGATGTAAAAAATTCTCTGTTATAAATACTGAAAGTCACAATTACATTTTATGATGAGACATGTGTAACATCAAACTGTCAGCATTACATCATGGGCGAAGACGTTACTCAAAATTTTCATGTCAATGATACGATAACCTGTTATAGAAATGATCAGATGTTTTGGTGTGTCAGTAGCAATGACCTCTATCTTAGAACTGGACATTGTTCGAGGTTCTGAAGATTCTTGAGTTGATGGAGTGTTCTTGTTGGTTTTGATCATACACAATTTCACAGTTCCGTTAATATGACGTAATCTAATTACGTAATGTTGATGCGCGCGCA
The DNA here is from genome assembly GCA_030067915.1 of Hydractinia echinata. Taxonomy (NCBI): domain Eukaryota; kingdom Metazoa; phylum Cnidaria; class Hydrozoa; order Anthoathecata; family Hydractiniidae; genus Hydractinia; species Hydractinia echinata. The sequence continues at coordinate 5,460 of JASGCC010004157.1, read as the reverse complement.
GAAAGGGAAGAAAAAGTGTAAACAAACAATGCAGCGATACGGTAAAAATATCGTAAAAAAAACACATAAAGACGAATGTTTATCACAAGCTTCGCCTCTCCATATCTCCAGATTATATTGATTATTCATACAATTGGTTACAGTGCATGTTAAGGATCTTTTAAAACGTTTAGTATCCCCAATCAATGAAGAAAACCTTCTTTCCTACTAAAGACAACCACTGGAATTTATTTTTTTCTTCCATTTCTGTGCAGTAGCTTCTGCGCATCTGGTTATGGTGTTACAAATACGGAAAAGGTGTATTGACATTGCTACTGTAACTAGCTATATATTATCATTAAATTTTCTCTTCACAGATCTTCTTGTGCTATGCTATGCTTAGTGGCCGGTTAAGGGTGAAGTGGCCATGTTTTCTCTGTTTACCCAGGGTTCTATTTGTGCCGTACACGTGATAAATGGCCATAATGGGGCACGAACATAGCTGTACTTAGCAAGACCAGTCGGTAGTTGTTTACCATGGCTGTTAACGAGTATCAATAGTTAAAGTACACACTGGCCGTATATGGGTGAACCCACTCTACTGCCACCTAATAAAAAAACATAAAAAGATAAGAGGAGCAAGAAAAATAAGGAGGAAGAGAACAAAAAGCTAACGACGAAAGACGAAAATAATAATGAAAGAAAATTTTGCTAGTTTTTTATTACATTCCCAGTTCGGGTCCCACCGAGAAGAAAAAACGAGAAAAAAAGTCTCTTGGGAGAACTTTCTCTTCCATGACAGTCCTTTTGATGATGAAGAAATAGAAGAAAAAAAAGTCAGGCAGGCCGGGCTAATTCCCAGTGCGAAAAAATTAAGAGAGCTTTGAAAAAATGGCTACCTTGCCGTAAACTAGCTATGGATTTTATAAACACTTAACACAATTTCGTTTATTATAGCTAGCCATTTCCAAAAGAAAACTATTTCAAAAATATTCCGCATTTAATCTATAGCTATAGCCTTGTAAACACAAGAAAATAATTAAACAACAGGAGAGACTATAAAGCATATATACCCATGGAAGAATTGATGAGTTGGACTTCAAATCCATCCTGATCATCCCCACTACCACAAAATTTTGACTCCGGCTTTGTTCTGCAGGAATTACTCTTACTCCTCGTGGTTCGAACTTTTGCCGCCATGCTTACTGGGCACAAAACATTAGGTACAAAATTCTATGCTGATGCTATGATATTTTACAGACAGACACAAATGCGCGCGAAAAACACAGTCTATTCTCGATAAGTGGAATCTCACGGGACCGAAAAAAATGGCTCCACTTATCGAATGTTCCACTTATCCGAATTGCTCGATAAGTGGAACCTCTATGAAACCGAAAAAAGTTCCACTTATCGAACTTCTCTCTGAAATCTCAAATGTGACTGCTGATATAATATGGTTTTTATGTTTTCATTACTTGATAGCAATCGAATGTTCACATTCGAAAAAATAATGTTTTGATTAGCTAGCTATATAGCTATATGATTTTTCTTTTGGAAAAGGTCCACCTTATATGAATAGCTAAATATTGTTCAAGGGACCAAAAAAATGGTTCCACTTATCGAAAGTTCCACTTATCCAAATAAAATAAGAGAGGTTTGTTATGCAAATCCAAGGGACCGGAGAAATTGGTTCCAGTAAACGAAAGTTCCACTTATCGAGAGTAGAACTGTATGTTGTTTTTATTTTTATTCCTAGTATCCTATTAAAATACATTCGGTATTACGCTCTAGAAATGATGTTTATGATGATGTTTATGATGATGGCAGAAGGTATATTCTTTCAAAATTCAGTTATTCATTTTATAATCTCCCTCCTCATATTATCATGTCAATGTTGTAAAAGCCATTTTGTAGATAATAAATTATTGAACTAAAAATGATCTAAAATTGATGTGTATATATTTTCATTAAAAAGTAATAGAACGATAATACTAAGGCCCCATCAAAAATATGTTACGTTCGCGTCCTCCGACTGACTCGCTTTGCGGTATACGTGGCGTGGGCACCAATAACATCAACATCTCCCACACCCTTTGCTGCGGCAAAAAAAACGATGCATTCTCCATCACCACCTTTAATCTCTACTTCATCCATAAACCATACAGCAAGCACTCACAGCGGTTCCATTCATCCTGCAACAATGACACCGCACATTGTAGTTTCTTCATCGTTGACACCAACAAGTAAGTATATTATTTGTTGAAAAATGTTTGTCTCTGCACCAAATTTTTTTATTTTTCGTTTTGCTTCCACTATTTGTTTACAGTGATGATATTTAGTTATTCAATAGTCCCTCCAAGGATAGTCAAAGCTTGTTTCGAAATTTTCAGATTTCAGGAAAGAAATTTATCTTTTCCATGGGATAGTACTTACTGTTATCAAAAAATCTTGAATATCATATATGTCTGTATTCTCAGATATTTGAACGAAAAGATACGAAAATAATTTCTGTATTTTTTAACAACATTTAACATGCGTGTCTAATGTTGTCATATAAATGTGTACATAGTAGGATCTCTAAAAACCTGAAATATATACACAATGTGAGGAAGCAAGACTTTCCACTGGTGTGTTTTAAAATTGCCAAACATTCTCGGCTGCCCAGTTTTTGTTGAGTCGTTCATAGTGTGCGCCTTAATACAAGACTTACATTTTTCTTTTTTTTCTTACTGTCGTGAAATGTGTCGATTTTTACACCTATACTACAGCTGTGTTCGCCAGCTTAAGGGATTGTTGTTTTGCAGGTAACTTTGAGTGACATCCTACCCATTTCAATTTATTAAGACCCTCCCCCCCCCATTCTAACATTTTCAAGTAAAATCCCCCCCCCCCACCCTCCCTGCTTAATAGCCCCCCCCCCTACAATTATGTCCCGGAGAGTAACGAACACAACGATGTTTGAAGCGTTTTTGTATGGTAATACGCATCTTTTGTATGGATATTGTTGGACGGTAGATTATTGCTTGGTCCAGTTGTTTGTTTCACTTTCTTAACCCTTTCGGTACGCGTTGGCATTGTGACTGCGTATAAAAATCATTAAAATTTCCGCGTTGGCAGTCCGACTGCCAATGAAAAAATCGCGCGACCGAATCGCTACGGCTTTTCCTAGACTAGAAAGCAAAATATATTCCGAAACTAGAATAAATTTCCAAATCGGGGAAAAAACTTACATTCGGTCAACCAATCCGTTTCGGATGATGACGTCAATAAAAATCCTTTAAACCTTAATATCTCCTTAACCGTTCGTCAAATGCACATGATCCTATATATTTTCTTGATCAGCGTTTTAAGCTCTACACAAATTAAACAAATTTCGAAACAAAAATTTTAGTGTTATAACAACGGGCCACTGCTGACGTCATCAAAACTCCTAAAATCTTCTATTTCTTATGCTTCGTCTGCCTGAGTGGATTTTTCCACGGGCCCTGATAACTAAGTTAGGAATCACAGTCAGCAAACGTTTTCTGAGACTTTTTCTTGTGTTTTGATGGTTACCGCAGATTTCTATTCAAATTCCTCGGTTTACTAGAACCGCCATATCTTGTGTTTACTTTAACATTTTTAAACCATTTTTTTGCAGTAGGTCACTCTTATAATTAGGTATATGGATTAAGACATATTTACAACTATATTTGAAGGAATACATTTTTTAAGCTTGAACAAAACGAAAAGTTACACTTTTTAAAAAAAAAATGATCCGCCATTATGGATTTTTGGTCCAGATGGAGTGCATGAAATTTTTTTTTCCATTTTCCGCTAAGATAGGGTTTCAGAAAAAAGTGTGAAAATTTCAATATGATTGCATTACTACTGAAAACTCAACCTTAGTTCGACATTAAATAAAAAAAATTCTGGAAGTCAACACTGTGGAATTCATTATGTCGCAAAACAGGAAACATCATCATAATAATAATAATGAATATACTTAGTGGCATGCCCAGAAAAATCGCTTTGCTTTTAGACATCAATTACAATTGTTTCCACTGCAGGCAACAAAAATGACATGATATACATGACATACAATTGCAGTCTCGTAACTGAAAACTCAACCTTAGGTCGACATTGAACAAAAAATTTCTTTAAGTCAACACTACTAAATTCATATGTCACAAGACAGGAAACATCATGACATATAAATACTGGCCTGAAACTGAAAACTCAACCTTAGGTCGACATTAAACAAATTATTTTTGTCGAAGTCAACACTGCTGAATTCATATGTCACAAGACAGGAATCATCATGACATACAAATACAGTTCTGTAACTGAAAACTCAACCTTAGATCGACATTAACAAAAATTTTCTGGAAGTCAACACTACTGAATTCATATATGTCACAATACAGAAAACATGACATACAATTACAGTCTTGTAACTAAAAACTCAACCTTAGGTCGACATTAAATGAAAATTTTCTGGAAGTAAACACTACTGAATTCATATATGTCGCAATACAGGAAACATCATGACATACAAGTACAGTCTTGTAACTAAAAAGTCAACCTTAGGTCGACATTTAAATGAAAATTTTCTGGAAGTCAACACTACTGAATTCATATATGTCGCAAAACAGGAATCATCATGAGATACAAGTACAGTCCTGAACTGAAAACTCAACCTTAGGTCGACATTAAACAAATATTTTCTAGAAGTCAACACTACTGAATTCATATCACAATACAGGAATCATCATGACATACAAGAACAGTTCTGTAACTGAAAACTCAACCTTAGGTCGACATTAAATAAAAGTTTTCTAGAAGTCAACACTATGAATTCATATGTTACAAGACAGAAATCATCATGACATAAAAGTACAGTTCTATAACTGAAAACTCAACCTTAGATCGACATTAAATAAAAAATTCTGGAAGTCAACACTACTGAATTCATATGTCATAAGACAGGAAACATCATGACATTCAAATACAGTTCTGTAACTGAAAACTCAACCTTGGTCGACATTAAACAAAAATTTTCGGAAGTCAACACTGCTGAATTCATATGTCACAAGACAGGAAACATCATGACATACAAATACAGTTCTGTAACTGAAAACTCAACCTTAGGTCGACATTAAACAAAATATTTATCGCAGTCAACACTACTGAATTCATATATGTCGCAAAACAGGAATCATCATGAGATACAAGTACAGTCTGAAACTGAAAACTCAACCTTAGATCGCATTAAACAAAAATTTCGGAAGTCCACACTACTAATTCATATATGTCGCAAACAGGAAACATCATGACATACAAGTACAGTCTTGTAACTGAAAACTCAACCTTATCGACATTAAACAAAAAATTCTGAAAGTCAACACTACTGAATTCATATGTCAACAGGAAACATCATGACATACAAGTACAGTCTGAAACTGAAAACTCAACCTTAGTCGACATTTAAACAAAATATTT